>KZ826403.1:0-142344 GCA_003184635.1 Aspergillus sclerotiicarbonarius CBS 121057
GGGGGGGAGCATTGCTTTTGCTGGTGCTAATGTGGGCGCAGGTCATCTGGTTCAAGAACTGGAAGTCGTTGAAGTCGGTGCATGCCGTGGAGCATTTCCATGTCATGCTCCATCATCCCGATGCGGAATTTCTGAGGGAGATCACGGGAGGCGATGCACCGCTGAAAAGACAGTCGGCGTGATTGATCTCGGCCGTAGATAGATACTATGTAGATGCGATGGGACCTGAGACTAGGATCTGAAGATTAATACCAGCCATTATAATAGAGCATCATCGGGAGCGATCGTCGGGCGCCGTTGACTTGTTGGGGGCATGATGGAGTATTCGTATTGGGATGGCCTGTCATCTGTCATCCCCACCGCCAAGCCTGGTGCCCCTCAGGATCGAGCGTCCCCAGCGAGGGGTTGCTCAGGACTGAGCGAGAAAGAGCAGGAGACCCGGCGAGCAGAGTCCGTATATAAGTCCACTGGAAGATGTCGTGTCACCGTGATTATTATTGAGGGGTTGTTCCGGGAGAGCAGCGCAGGGGAGGGAAGAGGAATCAAGGCAGTCCCATCGTCATCCAGAGTCTCCATCGCCCATCCAGATCGCCCAGACACACCGTCTCTTGTGGCCACCAGCAATATTTATTGCACGGGGAGCCCCGGCACCACTGGGTCGTTCCTCTGCGCATTGGCGGTGGTTTCTCGCGAATTCGATCCTGACGCTTCCGAATACGACCAGGCTGAAATTATTTGTGGCTGTTTGGGCTATCATTATTCACATCAATCGCTTGATCGCTTGATTAAAAATTAATTAAATCCCCGATAATAAAAGAAACCAAGGGAAAAAAAAGGGATCAGGACCCTAGAGGAAATTTCCCAGGTACCGACACGCCCAAAGCGACACGCCCAAGTACCTGCCTACACCACCAGCCAGACGCTCCGGTTGCATCTCGCCTAGATCATTAAACAGGAGCAAAACGCGAACCACGGAACAGCATGCCTATCTCCGTCCCGCACATCCGCCATCGCTCGTCGCTTTCCAGTGAGTAGTTAGTGTTTTTGCGTGGTGAACTCTGCTGCCGTCATCCTGCTGCTCGTCCGCTGCTGCTCCTCCCACGTCATCCTGCGGCGGTCTCTACTTCTGCTGCTGCCTCACTCCATCCTTTTTTCCCTCTTCCCCTCTTCTGCCTCCCACCGGCTCACTCACCACCGCCCATCCGCTCATCGCCTCTTCCACCATCATGTCCGCTGACTGGGGCTCGTTTTTCCATTCTTCAGGTAATCGTTCGCACGATGAACCCAAGGCTGAGCCTGTGAGCGGGGACGACGAGGTCGTCGAGCCCGACCAGGGAAATGGTACGTCGTCCACCTGGACATCCCAAAAGACGGATACATGACATACAATCTGCGTCGACAACCCTGAGAATAATGTCCTGTTGTCGTCCACGCCCGCTGACCGGCCTGTAGTTCTCTCCCACATCATCTCCCAGCTCCGACCGGGGGCTGACCTCAGTCGGGTCGTCCTGCCCACCTTCATCCTGGAACCCCGATCCATGCTCGAGCGCATCACCAAGTATGTCAGAACACCTGCGGCGCCACCGAAGTAGCGACTAATCTATTTCCTTTGCATTCAGCTTCATGGCGCACCCCGAGACCCTGCTTCCTATGCCTACCATCGACGATCCCCTCGAACGATTCGTCTCCGTCGTCAAGTTTTATCTGAGTGGATGGCACATCAAACCTCCGTGTGTTCCCATGTTCTCTGAGTGATTTGCTGTCACTTTCCCCGGTCTCGCTGACCCCTTCTGCAGAGGAGTGAAGAAGCCGCTGAACCCGATCCTTGGAGAGACCTTCACCTGCTACTGGGACTATCCCGATGGAACCCGCGGATACTACATCTCAGAGCAGACCTCCCACCACCCGCCCAAGTCTAGCTATTTCTTCATGGCACCTGAGCACAATATCCGGATAGATGGCACCCTGAAGCCCCGCAGTAAGTTCCTTGGGAACTCCGCCGCCAGTATGATGGAGGGTATTGCTATCCTACGGTTCTTGAACCGCGGGGAGAACGATAAAGGCGAACGATAGTATGTGGATCTGCCATGCGCACGACGATGACAACTCTAATATGGCTTAGCATCTTGACGCAACCGAACATGTACGCCCGAGGTATCCTTTTCGGTAAGATGAAGTACGAGCTCGGCGACCACAGCTATGTGCGGTGTCCGGAGAACAACCTCGTTGCGGACATCGAGTTCAAGACCAAGGGCTACTTCTCTGGCACGTATAACGCTATTGGTGGAACAATCAAGAACGAAAAGACGGGAGAGGTCTACTACGAGCTGTCCGGCCTCTGGAATGGTGAAATGCACATCAAGGATGTTCATGTAGGTGTCATCCCTCGTCCGGAAAGCCGAACGTCCTAACATGAACAGACCCACAAGAAAGACCTCCTCTTCAATGCCACCAGTGCGAAGCATACCCCTCCATCCAGCAGGCCCATTGAGCAGCAGGGCGAGCGCGAGTCGCAGCGCTTGTGGCACAACACCGTGAAGGCCATCATTGCTCGGAACCACGAGGCGGCTACGGACGAGAAGACCAAGATCGAAGACCGCCAACGAGAGGAAGCAGCGAAGCGGGTCGACGAAGGCGTCGAGTGGCACCCCCGGCTTTTCCGGCGGGTGCAGGGCGGGCCCAACGGCCCGGACGAGGGAGAAGAGGACCTGGACTGGATCATTAATGCGCAAGTGTAAGTTGCTGGGTGGGAGCAGTATTCCGTACGGAGCTAACAGGACCAGCGATTCGCATGACCCCGAGGTTGCCACCAAGCAGATTCTATCCATTGCCCCAATTCTCGAAGGTCAGAACGAGCCCTCCCAGTTCCAGATTCCCGCACATAAATCCAAGGAATCCGGTGCGACATCCGAACCGGCCAACGGCGCTGACTCCACCCCGAGTCAGACTAGGAAGGAAGTAGAAGAGGCAGTCGAGCGGAAAGACTCGCGGACATCGGATGTCGATGCCTACGTCGATGCCAAGGAGGAATAGGCCCGCCTGCTTTGGTGATTTCAGTCAACATTGGCTAGCCATGTCAAGACTGGATCTCCGGGAGGCAGAACGGCCAGGCCTTTGGTAGGGGCAGATATAGAAGTGAAAACATAAACCAGAAAAAAAAAAAAAGGAAACGAAGGGTAGGGCGAGCCGTGATTCGGATCAACGTGGTTGACTTGACCTGCTCGAGGTCATCGAGTCCGGCCAACCACGACCTTGGACGCATACCTCAAATGCCCACCATTTCCATCAGATCGATTATACTGGATACCCGATTGATTTTATATTCAAGGCACATGCGACAAAAGTTGAAAAGAGGGACAAGACAGGATATGGAAAAGTGGAGGGGTGCGCGATGCTACTTGATATATGGGATACATATCATCATCATGTACCCTGACGTGGATGGGCACTGATACAGCTAGCGTTTAGGTGATTGATTTTTAGCATTAATATAGACTATGGTTGTGGATAATACATAATGTTGAACTTGATGTAGCCAGTGTTTTCATCCTCGCGAGATTCCGGGTCCGTCAGGACGTGAGTCTCTTTTGCCAACGCCCTTGGAATAGTCTCTGGCACGAGTATCAGACGTGGAGCAAGCCATAGCCTTTCAATTTGTGGAAAATGCACAGTCCATTGAGCGTTTCGCTCTATACTAACGTGCATACGTACCAAGTAGGGCCCTGTAAGATTAGCTCACAGCCTTGCAGCAGCTGTTGAGCGTTAGTAGAACTAGCCAATCAGCTCGGCCATCGCAGACGGAGCCCGACGGTCCCCGACGGCGGAAAGCTCCCTATGTATCTTTCAACGGTGTCATTTATACTGGTGTACCTTGGATAGTCCAGGGACTTGAGAAAGAACGATAAACAAGTCGATATTGTAGCCAATTCGCTCACATAGAGCTATAGAAATTGGTGGTTATGTTACTGCCAAGTACAAGTCTGGTAACCTTGGAATATCGACTAGAGACTAGTCTATCCTAACATGATCTAGACCCCCAATAAAACCGGGGTGATTGGTAGTTGCTCGAATTCTAGGGTCAAGATACCAAACACGCAGCTGGTCATCAGAGGCTGTAAGACAATCCACTATGTGACTTAGCGCACCTAATCCTTGTCACGCCCTCTATATAATCCCCTTATTTCCATCTATCTTTGAGTATCCTTTCTCCCTGTCCTTCCCACCTGTTTTATACATCTACAGCGTATGGATTTAATCAATAAAACAGAGGCCTGCATTCGTGCAGATCACCACTTTGGCCCCCAGGTGCAGGTCCACTGCCGAAGCTTTGATTTTACCGTCACATTTGAACAAAGTATTTTGTCTATACTTCCTTCGGCGCTCTTCATTACTTCGGCTGCTTTCAGGATCGCTCTCCTCTACAAAACGAAGCCTAAAGTCAGTGCGAGACTATCTCAACACTTGAAGCTGGTTAGTAACAATACAAGCTTATTATCGATGAATCCAACTGAATCTTCAAGTCTCTGGGTATAGTGTTTGGCCTGCTTCAATTGGTTCTTCTGGTGCTTTATGTCTTGCCGCAAGATAGCAATCAGTAGCCACTGGCGATTGCATCCTTGGCTCTATCTGTGACAGACGCGGCATTTCTCTGCGTGCTCTCGTACCTTGAACACGAAAAGACAATCGGCCCGTCGACCGTGTTGCTCATATATCTTTTCCTGTCGGCATTGCTAGATGCGACTCGCCTTCGAACTCTGTGGCTGCTCGGCGATGGCGGGTTGCCTTTCAAAGCCATTTCGTCCGTCAGTCTAGCTGTCAAATTGGCTATTCTCTTCGTTGAATCACAAGGAAAGACTAAGCACTTCCTCGATTCAAAAGATACTAGCCGGTCTCCGGAAGAAACGGGAGGAATATTCAGCAATGGCTTGTTCCTGTGGACAAACCCGTTACTTGTGAGGGGATTCAAGAAAGTGCTCTCTTTAGGTGACCTCTATCATCTACCGCAGAATTGTGTAGTTATTGGACAAGACACAAGCTTCAGGGAGGCCTTTGAAAAGAGCCAGGCCAAGCGTTATAGGCTTGTGAGAGCCACTCTGAAAATCTTCAAGTATCGGTTAATGTGGCCGGCTATTCCCCGACTATTCCTTCTGGCATTCACCTTGCTCCAGCCAATTTTAATGCTGAAGCTTCTTCGATGGCTCGAGCAGACATCCCATCGCGATCACGATATCGGATATGGTATTCTAGGTGCCTATGTCATTGTGTATGTCGGCCTGGCTGTCGCTACTGGTTCATATTGGCGCCTTCAGCTGCGATTCATCACGCTTCTCAGAGGAACCTTGATCTCAGCCATATATCAGAAGACACTCACACTCAATGATGTGGACGCCAAGAAGGCTACGGTCTCCTTGATGAGCACCGATGTTGAGATGGCATGCACCGGATTAGAGCAGGTACATGAGATCTATTTCAGTCTGTTGCAGATCGGCATAGCAACTTGGTTATTGGAGCGGCAAGTCGGGGTGGCGTGCGTCTCGCCCGCTATCGTGGCAGCTGCTTGTGCCGTTGCCACTTATAAGCTCTCACAGCTTGTTGGTCAAAGTCAGAAAGCATGATTGGAGGGTGTACAGCAACGACTGAGTAAGTGTTATGGTAACCACCTTGCTGGTATGCATGGCATGCATGGTAGGATAGTCGCTGATATTGATTCTCAATGCTCCTACCCACATCATGTTCAACAGATGGTCAAACTGGCACACATGCTTTTGTGATAGATCTTTGAACATGTATTGGAGAGGAGCATGAGAATGGGTCCTTATAGATGCTACTACATCGGTTCTGTCAAACATGAAAACCGTGAAGATGTCCGGGTTCGCAAGGAGCCTTTTCAAGAGAATTTACGACCTTCGAGATGCCGAGCTCAATTCTGCCTCAAAATATCGTACCATACTTGTGTGGGTAATGGGATTGGGTAGGTATAATCCATACCATCAAAGCATGATCTGACCATTATTATACAGCATACGCTCCTTCGGCAATATCCCCAGTTGTTACCTTGACTATCTACGCTGCCATGCGATCTGACACCTGGAGTGCATCTAGTGCATCTCATATTTATACTGCAATTTCATTAATAGGTCTCGTCTCCTCACCCCTCGTTGCTGTTTTTCAACAGGTACCTATGGTCGTAGCAGCTTTAAGCTGCTTGGACCGAATCGAAAAGTTCCTCACACTTCCAACCCACAAGGAATACCAGCAATCGTCCAGTGCACAGGTACCCCAGATTGATTCAGAAAAGCAGGCTACGGAATTCATCACACTCTTGCCAGGCCAGAATGCTTTAACCATCTGCAACGCAAGCTTCTCGTACCCTGAATCTTCTTCTGTCGTACTTCAGGACATCACTGTCAACATCCCCCGGTCACAGCTCACTCTGATCATGGGACCCGTTGGCAGTGGAAAGTCCGCATTCTTGCGAGCCATAATCGGTGAAATGAACTTACTTGCAGGCAGCTTTCGAAAGGACATTCAGAATTGTGCATATTGCGACCAGTCTTCTTGGCTTCAAAACGAGACTATCCAGAACAACATCATTGGTCCTGACCAAGACTTTGACGACGAGCTCTATAAGAAAGCATTATGGGCGTGTGATTTGGAACATGACCTGAGCGAGATTCCTGAACGGGACCAAGCAAAGGTTGGAAGCAACGGAATCTCTCTGAGTGGGGGACAGAAACAAAGAATTGTAAGCAGTCGCGAACTTCTGATTCTATATACATCATCTGACATTGCTGCAGTCCCTGGCCAGAGCCGTATATGCTCGAAAAGATCTTTTTGTCTTAGACGATAGTTTGAATGCCCTTGATCCCAGGACAGAGGAGAATGTGGCACAGCGTCTTCTCCGACCCAACGGCATGATGCGAGCGAATGGACAGACCGTGATTGTTGCTTCCAGCAGAGGTAAGCAACGACTAGAGGCTTTTTATGCAATGATTGACTGACACATGCCACTTTAGAAGGACTATTGCCGTACGCCGATTTCATTATTCTTCTCAGCGACAATGGCAGCATTCAAGCCCAAGGGTCTCCGGAAGAGCTGGCGCCTTTTTTCACCACCCAAGCCAAGGGAATGCACCTGGAAGATGATGAATGTTGTGCCAGCAACCAAATAACATTACCAACCCCAGATTCATCATCATCATTCCAAAAGCAAGAAAAGCCGACTGAAAAGAAGAAAGATACCCCCGAACCTGCAAAGGTTTCAGTATACCTTTCTTATCTACGATCAATGGGTCTGTGGCAAGGGCTAGTTCTCTGTACCTTTCTAACCCTCCAGACATTTTTCTCCAAATTTCCAAGTACGTCCATCCCAACAGCGCAACCGAGAAATATTGCAACTTACAAAATTACATCTAGCTGTTTGGCTTCAATGGTGGCTAGACAGATCTCCATCCACCATGAACAATTCATATACCAAGTACATCGGAATCTACGGTCTCTTCCAAGGCGCAGCTCTAATATTCACCCTTCTCGCCTCTTTGTAAGATCCATAATACATTCTCCTCTTAGCTATTGCCATGGCCAAGACTAACTAACTAATCCGAATGCAGTCAGCAACTCCGCATCGTCATGCCCAGAACAAGTCGGTATTTTCATAGTCGACTCTTGAAAGCAACGATGAGGTCGGTTTATCTATCTATCTATCCCCTCCAGAAGGGGTTGTTTTCAATTGAACTGGTATCTAATGTTTGTTAGATTGCCCATGCCTGCATTCAGCATGATAGACACGGGGTCGATTATGAATAAGTGAGCAGCTATACTTGACTTTCAAGCGAGTGTGGAGTTAACAGACAATTCAGGTTCAGCCAGGACATGCAATTGATTGATTGGAACTTGCCGGTTACGTTTTTGAATGCTTCGGAAGGTAGGGTATTTTGTCTCTCTCTGTCTGTTTGCTATTGTTTGAGATATCTAACCCCAACCACCTACCTCCCTTACAGGCGCTCTCGGGACATTGGCTCAAGTTATCATCGTCGCAAGGTACGTGCTATGGTTTACCGATCAACAATGATATATGATTAACAGCTGGTCCAGCTCCTTCCCCTACCTATTCATCGCATTCCCGATTCTCTTTATCCTCGTACTCGCCATCCAGAGATTCTATCTCCGGACATCACGCCAAGTGCGTGCTATGGACATCGAAGCTAAAAGCCCTCTACTGTAAGTTCCCCAACCCCCCTCCCCCCCGGCAATCCAATCTTTCAACGATTATCTAACATTCATATTTCCAGAACCCACTTCCTCGAAACAATCACCGGCCTGCACACCATGCGCGCATTCAACTGGCAACAAAGAAGCCAATCCAGCTACCACTCTCTCCTCAGCGAATCCCAAAGACCATACTACCAGCGCTTCATGGTCCAGCGATGGCTGAACCTCGTTCTTGATATGGTCTCCGCCGGCGTGGCTATCCTAGTCGTCGGACTGGCAATCACCCTCCCTACCCGGTCCACTGTAGTCGGCCTAGCCCTGGTCAACGTGATATCGCTGAACGAAACACTCCAACTCCTGATCCTTCAATGGGCGGTGATGGAAATATCCCTCGGGTCTATAACTCGTTTAGAGGAGTTTACCATCCAAGCCAACGCCAAAGGCATCGAAAAAAGTCCCTCGCAGCAACAAAGTGCCCCAACCCCCTGGCCCACCCACGGCTCAATCATATACAAAGACCTCACAGCAAAATACCACTCCTCCGGGCGGGCCATACTCCAAAACATCAACTTGACCATCCCACCGACACAAAAGTCGGTATCTGTGGCCGAACAGGCAGCGGAAAAAGCAGCCTCATCTCAACCTTATTCCAAATGATCTCCATCACCAGCGGGACCATCACCATCGACGACATCGATACTGCATCTCTGGACCCAGAGATCCTTCAATCCCGAATCATCGGGATCGCGCAGCAGAGTTATATCCTCTCGGGTGTTTCTTTGCGTGAGAATCTTCTTTTGGGATGTTTTGATCCTGATCATGATTCGGGTTCAGAAATACTGGATCTGGATGATAATGCACTCATCTCCGCTTTACAAAAAGTGCGTCTTTGGGATACGCTCGTACAGCGGAGTGAGCTTGGTCTTGAGGCCATCCTAGATAAAGACCTCGTGCTATCCGCAGGCCAAACTCAACTTCTTTCCCTTGCGAGAGCCTTACTTAGACCCGGAAAAGTGGTGGTTTTGGATGAGCCGGCTAGTAATCTTCCCGCCGAGATGGCGGATCTGGTCCACCGAGTGGTCCTGGATGAGTTTCGGGAGCGCACGGTCATCGTCATTATGCATCAGGTTGAGAGGCTCTTGGAGTTTGATCTGGCGGTGGTGGTGGAGGATGGGAGGGTTGTGGAGATGGGGAGGCCGAGGGATTGATGGAGGGGAAGGGGGAGGGAGGGGGGAAGTTGCGGGGGTTGGTGGCCACGAGTCGAGGGGCATGATGTATGGGTTTGGGTTTGGGTAAGAATGGAATATAAGAATAAGACTAGGAGGGTATCGTTCGTTGTGCTCATTAGTGATAGGTAGGAGTATTATACTGTCATAACCCAATATATCCAACTGAATCCGGATCCAAAAATAATACCAAGAATAGTATGATCAAGATGAATTCGAGAGCTTCTCCCTTCGTTCGGTATACCATTGTTCCAAACAGGCCCGCCGCTGCGCCTGCGTCATTCCCTCCACGACAAGCGCAAACTCGGTTGCATTCGGGAAGCCGAAGCGTTTCGCCATGCTGCAGAATTGCCGCTTCCTGACACCCTTTGGGGGATGGAATTTGTATTTGATGGGTTCGTTGGTTGATGCGGAGGATGAATTTCCGTGAGACTGAGACTGGGATTGCGACTGAGATCCTGCAAAAACTTGCATGTCTAGTTTGGAGTTTTCGTCCGCGAGTTGGGCCTGACGGCTGAGTCGTTCTTCGACCTTTGAGGACCCGATGACTTCGTTGTTCAGGTGGGTGTATTCGACCCCTGCGCCGGCCAAGATGGCTTGGATGGGATCGTGTTTGGTGTTGATGGGGGTTGTGGGGGTGGCTTTCGAGTCGGTGTCCGAGTCGCCCTCGCCGCGGATCATGGCGGCGAGTTGACTCATGACTTCGTTAGTGTCATCGGATTTGCCGGTCGAAGTTGGGTCGGAGACAGTGGGATCGAGGCCGATATCAATGTCCATGACCTGTACGCCAGCTTTGCTTTCAGCCACGTTGGTTTTGTTGACGATATCACGGAGGAGAATGTTCTGGTTCTTGTACCCGAACATGTTGTCGAGACCGAAGAGCTCGCCCTTTTGGTCTTTCTTTTCCTGGACACCCTTGAAGTAGCGTCGTTCGGAGCTGGCATTGTAGCCGATGTTGGCTTGTTGTTGTTTGTAGATCTGGCGGGCATAGACGATCTCTTCGATGGTGCCGGCGGAGATGAGACGGAAGACCTCAACGTCACGAGACTGGCCAATGCGGTAGGCGCGGTCTTGTGCTTGGAGATCGTGCGACGGATTCCAGTTGGGATCGACAATGACGACCTTGTTGGCCGAGGTGATGTTGAGTCCGACGCCGCCGGAGCGCGTGGAGATAAGGAAGACGAATTGGCGGGGGTCCGAGTTGAACTCATCAACCACCTTGGTGCGTTCCTCGTAGCTCATGGACCCGTCCAGGTAACTGACATTGTAGCTGGTGTAGTTGAAGAGCATCTGGAGCATCTTGAGCAGGCGCACGCTGTGGCTGAAGACGAGGACCTTGTCGCCATTGGCGTGCCACCATTTCAGCAGACGGCGGAGGACCTTCCATTTGCCGCAGAACTCGGGGTTGGCGTAGTTGACGATCGAGTCGCGGGATCGGTAGAGCTTCTCCCATTGGTCGGGCACGGCCAGTTCGAGCATGTCCTTATCCTTCTCCTGCTTCTCAGTCGAGTCGGCCCCCTGCGGGATGAGAATCGCAAGGTGGTTGCTGAGTTTCTGCAGCACCGCAATCGCGGGGAAGACGTAGCTCCTCCAGGTCACCCCGGATGGCAGAAGCTGGCGGCAGCACCAGCCGGCTTTCTTGCGGGAACCACAGTCACAAAGGTCGGTGGAGTGCTTGATATAGCTGATGATGTCGCTTCCCAGGAGGTTCTCGTACGCGTCCGCCTGAGTGTCCGTCAGCGGACAGAAGACGACGCGGTCAACTTTCTTGGGAAGTTGGTCTGCAATCAGCGCTTTCATCCGGCGGAGGAAGAATTGTGGGAGGAGGTTCTCGACCAGCTTCTTGGCCGTCCCCCGAGCTTTGCGCAGCTGGTGGATGGTGGCGTCGTGCGACTGACCGATCCTTAACGGCTGAGAAATGGTCTTCTTCCAGACGGTCACCGGGCCGAGTTTCCCTGGGTTCGTCCAGTTCAAGAGCGTCCACAACTCCTCGTACTTGTTCTGAATGGCAGTTCCGGTCAAGCCGATCCGACAGAGGGCGTTGATCATGTTCATGGCTTTGGTCGTCTCGGACTTGCGTTCCTTGATGATGTGGCACTCGTCCGCTATCACACAGTCCCAGTCGATCATGTTCACGGCATCTTTGTTATGGAGGTAGGTACCGTAAGTGGTGATCAAGATCTCCAGTCGTCCAGACCTTGCGGCCTGGAGCGCAAGCTCCTTGTTCTCCCCATGGTAGGTATCAAAATGCCACCAGCCCCAGCGCGAAAGCTCGGCCATCCAATTCGTGAGCAACGTCCCTGGACAGACGATCAACGTTCGAGGGTACCACTGATCTCGCCCGCTTCTTCGCATCTTTCTCATCCGCTTCGCGTCTCTCTCATCCCCGGTTTTCCCATACACCGCTGTGAGGAAGGCTATCACCTGCACCGTCTTTCCCAGGCCCATGTCATCTCCAAGTATGCCACCCTTTTGGTAAACGAACAGCTCGTGAAGAAAAGCAGCCCCATCAACCTGGTACTGGCGCAGCCACTGTGCGATTGGGGCCGGTATCAGTCCCAACGAGTAAGGCAGCGTGATGTCCTTGTATGGGTTGCACGGAGCCATATTCTCAAATGCAGGCTTCTCTTTCAGAAATTCCAACCGCTCGTCATCGGAGAACTCGACATTGTCATAGTCTGGCGGTAGTTTTAGGCCCGACTGTTTGAGATGCTCTGTCCTCCGGTCGAACTGTGATCGACGTTTCTGCAGGGAGTCGGGGAGGGTGTATTCCATCAATTCATCCTCCGACGATACTTCCTCCCCATAATCTCTCAACGGCCGTCTCGGCCGGGCTTTCCCATCTGACGATGGGAGCCGGCCAACGAAGGAGTTGGCGGTTGCGACTCTGGTCACCTTGGTTGCTCTATTTTTCAAGTTTGCGGTGCTGCGCTTCCGTTTGATGGCCTTTCGGTTCTTGAACTCTCGGTATGCGGCCTCCCCCTCATTAACTGACTCGTCGCCCGTGTCTGTTTCGAGTAGGTCCACCACCGCAGGGGTCTTCTGGTCGAGTGACGAGGAGGATTGCTTGATCGGGTTTGTGGTAGTTGGCCGACGTGGTGTCACATTTTCGGGTTTGGGGGTATGGTCTCTACCTATGGCCATGAAGGTGTTAGCTATGATTTGTTATAGAGTATAGATAAGATGCGGAGACCGACTAGCGACCGTCAGCGAAGTCGGCTGCAAGACCAATGGGCGCGCCCCGTCGAGATCATCATCGTCGTCCTCGGAGCCGACGGTGGTGGCATCCGTATCCTCGACTTCCCAGCGTGAGCTCATGTCGGCTCATATCAGCTCAAGGGGTGACGGACATGAGGGATCAAGATGAAGATGGGATGCGGAGAGTCAAACGCGATGGAGGCAAGCGGGCTTCCCGATTGGGCAAGCAGCTGACCGAAGAAATCCCAAGAATTCCGCGCCGAAAAGTCAAACTCCGCAACCTCCCCTCACGTTCCCCCCATTGCTCGCCCTCTCTCTGTGATCAGAGCCTGTCTGCTGTGTCATACAAAACCAGTCTTCGAATCCAATCCTCCGGTCCTCTTTTCTTATTCCTGCGACAGAAATTGCCAGCGCTGGTGCGGGGAACCACGTTAATTTCCTCGCCAACGACAAAATGCCCCTCGACACATCCACCACATATCCCCTCACTAAGCTGCGCCTCGATGGCCGTCGCTGGAATGAGCTGCGGCTTCTCCAGGCCCAGATCTCCACCAACCCTGCCAGCTCGGGCTCCTCCTACCTGGCCATGGGAAACACCGCCATCCTGTGCTCGGTTCACGGTCCCGCCGAGGGACGTCGCGGAGATGCCAGCGGTGGTGCTGCCGGTTCCGCAGGTGCCGTCGTAGAGGTAGACGTCAATGTTGCAGGTTTCGCTGGGGTGGATCGCAAGCGCAGAGCTGGTGGAAGTGACAAGTATGTTGCCCGAAACACGATGGTCATCAGTGGTACTGACTAGGGTCTAAATAGACAATCCACTCGCATTGCTTCGATACTACGCTCCGCTTTCCAGTCGCACCTTCACACACACCTTTACCCCCACAGTACGATCAGCATTCACGTCTCGGTTCTGTCGTCAGATGGATCCCTCCTCGCCGCGGCGGTCAATGCCTGTACGCTGGCGCTCGTGGACGCCGGTATTCCCATGCCCGGGCTACTTTGTGGGTGCACATCGGGGATGAGCGGGAGTGCCTCGACGCCGCGGGATCCGAATAATGACTTTTTGGATCCGTTGCTGGACCTGTCTCTGCCGGAGGAGCAGGAGCTTCCATTCCTTACAGTGGGAACTACGACAGCTGTACCGGTGGGAGAGGCGGCCATGGTGAATGAGGATGAAGATGAGATGAAGGTTGCGATGTTGACAATGGACTCGAAGGTGCATTGCACGTATGTTGAGACAATGCTGGCGGTGGGAATTGATGGGTGCAAACAGATCCGGGAGATCTTGGAAGGAGTGATCAAGAAGTCGGCCCGCCGGTGATGGGTTGTTCTTTGGTCAATCGTTTTGTATTGTTGTATCTGTGCTCTATGATGTCTCGCCAGGAAGCATGGTGAGAGCTTTGTTTATACCCTGTGAATGCCATGGGAGGTGTTGGGCGTGGGACGGCTTGATAATTCCAATTGCAAATGATGTTTCTTTCACCTGTTATCAAATCAGGGCACCGTTGCCTAGTCCTTTCCTGAAGAGTTTGTCATAATAAGCCGGCTCCATCACAGCACATGTCTTCACTTTTTTCAACTGTCCTCTCGCTTGTGTCCTCGTTTTTCTCCCTTTCTTCTTCAACCTGGGCATCTCATTGTCCTTCATGGGCTTCTTCCATCCCTGACTGCGTCCATGCTCAGCTGCCGTCCTTTTACAACCATTTGATTCATTCACTCGTTTGGTTTCAAACAAAATGGCTCCCATTGATATAGCTTCTTCAACCATCAACATGGCTATAGCAGCCACCCCCACCGCAATGAGCACTGACGCCAGCATCTCCATTCCCGAGCCTTCATCCAGCTGCCAGGTGTAATTCACACCCATTAGTCAACCAAACTCCTACCAACTCATACCTTGTCAGATGTTCTGGAACTGAGACGCCATCGGTACTTGTACGTTTCCCTCGCTTTACGAATCCCAATATCAAGATGCTAACAACCACCACCAACAGGCCTCATCACCCAATCCTGACACAACACCTCAGCCGCCATGTTTGCCGGCTCCTGCATCGGATGAACCGTCTGTGTCGTACTTATTCTCGAACTCCTCTGTCGCATCGCCTACGAGTACGACGCCTTTATCACCAACCGCGCCAAAATCAGAGCTAAATTCCTCGCCGGATCCTCCATCACTGAAGTAGCAACAACAACAGCAGCAGCAGCTGAACCCCCCCCCCCTTCCCTCCCACAACCCCTTCTACATGCTACTCCCCAAGGACCATCATCGACTGCAAATTCCCAGTAACATCAACATCCCTGACCACGCCAGGTCCATCCATCACACCTGTTCTTCATCCTATATCCATCACAATTCCAATTCCATCCCCCACAGGGACATTTCCCCGGCCTTACCTCCCCAATCGGTACATCATCAACACCAACACCACCAACAGTAAAAGTAAAAATAAAAATAAACCCAATACACTCCCCCTCACCCACCGCCCAAATCCCACCGAGCAATTCATCCGCACCATGCTACACACACCCCAATTCGCATTAACATACCTACCCACCCCATCATACTCACAGCAATGTCCTTCGACGGATCCATCATCTTCTGTATCTTCATTGGATCCTTTCTAGGTTTCTTGAGATTTGGTTGGAGTCTGATGCTGGAGAAGAAGAAGGGATATATGCATCCTACTCCTACTCCTACTTCTTTTTCGGTAACTTGTATGATCTGGTGTTTATTTATTTATTTATTGGTTCCTGGGGGAAATACTCACCATGAAAAACTGGATTCACTCTGGAAATAAGAATTGATCCATATACATACATACATACATACATACACATGAATGAGTAGATAGATACGCGGATCAAAATGCTTCCTTCCATCGCATAAAGAATAAGAATACCAACTAGGCGATATATATGTAGTAGTATGTCTAGGGAATGATATGCTATTTAGCCATTCGATAGATAGATAAAGAGTATAAGTGTTAGGGCTGCAGAAGAAACCCCCGGCCGGCCGTATTCGGAACGCGGGAAACCAATCCGAATGAATGAACCCCACCGGGCGCAGAGCGGGGTTCCCTTGGAGGTAGTAAACTTGGAGGGATGGGACTAGGTTGCCACGTTCTTTGGGTGGCTGACTTCATAGGGTGTAAGGAATTCGTCATTGGTTTTGGCCCATGAGAATTTGATATCTACAGGGTATCAACTACAGGTATTATCTACAGGGTATATCTACAAGGTATTATTAGTATATTTACGAGATAATTCTCAACTACGGTTTTGAACGTCAATGGAGAAAACATATAGACAATTGGTATGGACACTCTAGATTACACCGTGTAAAGGAGAAAGAGAATTGTCCACCATTAATCCCGCTGCCAGCTCACGCCAGCCGCGGATATCCCAATTTTGCCATCTGTTATCCTTGAGGACGTTTACAGCTCACCGCAGTCGACGATGGTGGGCTTGATGTTGGAGCGGACGGCGCCGGAGGAGCTGCCGAGAGCCTCAATCTCCTTGACGATTCTCATGGACTCATCGTCGGCAACCTCACCGAAGACAACGTGCTTGCCATCGAGCCAAGAGGTGACAACGGTGGTGATGAAGAACTGGGAGCCGTTGCTGCAGATGCTGTTAGTGACCAGCTCGAGCCAAGGAGTGACAAGGAACAGAACTTACGTGTTGGGACCAGCGTTGGCCATGGAGAGGATACCGGGCTTGGTGTGGCGGTAGATGAAGTTCTCATCGGCGAACTTCTCACCGTAGATGGAGCGACCACCAGTGCCCTGGAACGATGATATCAGTCAAATGGTGCTCCCGACCTAACGGAGACGGGGATCAAGAAAGAAAGCAAGCAGGGTTTACTCACGTTGCCACGGGTGAAGTCACCACCCTGGAGCATGAACTGGGGGATGATGCGGTGGAAGGAAGAACCCTTGTAACCCTGGCCCTGGGGAGCCTTGCAGAGCTCACGGAAGTTCTTGGCAGTCTTGGGGACGTCCTGCTCGAAGAGGTTGAAGACGACACGGGACGTCTTGGCTAGAGCAGGGAACAGGACGAGTCAGCTCAGGGATCCGTTGCCATTTGCGAACGCAATTGTTGAGAAAATTCGAGGAATCCCGGACATCCCAAGGAGGGGTAAAATTCCCGACCTGCCCGTCGTGCAGCCGGCCAAAAAACCGGCTGACAGCAGAGAGAGAAAGAAGAGCAACTTACGGGCACTGGAGCCCACAGGGGCGTACTGGATGTCGAAGAAGGCCTTGGTGTTTCCAGACATGGCTGCAGATGTTTGATGGAAAGAACGGAGAGAGAGGAAGGAAGATTGGTTGCAATTGGGGATGGAGAAGAGGGGACGAGAAGCGAAGGGCGAGCAAGGTGGGGTTATTGTTGACCTCAGGCTTCGGGAGAACATTGTTGCTGGAGGGGCACTGCCGCTAACCGCTTGAGGACCTGCGAGCCTGCACCCGTGCTCTGCGTCAGCCCATACGCGCCAATCATGCAACTTGCCAGCCCGTCGCCCGTGGGCCTCAGGCCGCCCCATGGAAGAACATGGAAGTCCTCCGACCGGACGGCCTCCCCCCCAGGCCGCTGTAGCTTACGGGCCTCCCCCTCGACCGCACGGGGGAGCGCGCGCCATTGGTCCTCTCACCTGGCTGGGCAATGCAACGGGGAGCTTCACTTACTACTAGTGGAAGATCACGTCTTAGGAAACGGGGGTGGTTGCTGCTTGCTGGCGCGGAGAGCAAAAAGAATTGGGGGAAACGCGTCGGACAGCTGAGGAAAATATTCCTGCTAACGCCCCAACTGGGGATAGCTCATGATTAGCTAAGACGCGGTCCGGACGGAAGCAGACTAGCCCCCGGAGCTTCCAGATCCCCCGGCCAGAGCTCCAGCTTACGGCACGTGATTGGCCACTCAGCTGACTTCTCCATACTATACTAGTTACTCCGTAGATACACAGTAGTACGACTCCCTAGATAATACGACTATTCCTGCTGCAGTTACCGGTTGGTCACAACGGATTTTATTGCATCGCGAGAGCACTGGCCGCTGCCCGTAGCATCACCGGCAATCACTCTCACCCAAGTCTATTGATATATCCTTCCCAATAGACTCCAAAACAGAAACCAGCACGATCACGGAACTCTTTCACGGCACACAAAAAAGGCCCCAGGATGGTCAAAATAAAAGGAAAACAGAAGAAATCCTGGGGCGGACAAGCACGAATCAGAAAAAAGGCTGTGAAAAACAATTCTGGCGGGGAGAAATAAGAAAAGTTAACAGTCCCACCAGGACATGAAGAAAGGAGGAAGCGCTAATCAGAAAAAAGGCAGCAACGGCAACTCAAATAATCAACATAAAGAAGTAGAAGCCCAATAAAAATACATCACCCCTAAAATCCGGGATGCGTCCCCTGAAGAAATAGTCATAAAGCTCCACCAGATTACAACACTTCGTTCCACATGGTTACTCGTTGTCATGCGTGATAGCTGTAAAAGTAAGAAAGCGAAATTGCAAGATCCAGCAATTCGGTCGGTATCATTGTGCCAAATCAGTGTGCTAGAATGTATGAAAGTAAGGAGAAAACGCCTGAGCGACTCTCAGGCCGATGTTGAAGAAGCTGGAACGAGAGAAATCATCATAATGACCGTGAGGCCGGCGGACTATCGAAAATCGTCCTCCTCTTCGAAATTAGCGGGGTCCAATTGGTGAGCAAGCTCCTTGGTCACCCGGGGAATTTCGAAAGCGATAGGTGGCAGCTTATTGGTAACTTCGCGAAGCTGCTCAGGGCTGGCAGAAGCCTCTCCCTCGGCGGCTGCTCCCATAAGGCGGTGCTTGTGATATTCCAGCATCTCGATAATCGGGTCGATGCGTTGCCGCAGAGCGGGATTGGCCTCGGGTCTTTTGACGAAGTGTTGGGTTGAGGAGGTGACATTCGTTACCACGGAACAAATAGCAGAAACGTGGGTGTTTATCGCGGTCAGACCACGATCGGCCCGGATACTGTCAATGAGGGCTTGGATTGACTGAACCACGCCATTCGTCTGATCCTCAACGTAAAGCTGTAGGCCGGGTTAGCAGACGCATCACTCATGACTACAGATACTGCAACATACCTTCATCTCCTGAAGCTCATGGGTTTCCGATTGCGAGGGATAGCTTTGCATTGCTGCTGGCATTCCATTGGGAGCGTCGGGCGGGGGGCTCATGGCGCTGTAGACGGACTCATTGCGGCTGTGTCGGCTTTGGCTAGGAGCTACGCTGAAGTAGCCCGGAGACTTCATCTGAGTAAACTGCGCATCATCATCATCGTCCTCATGGGGGTCCTCTGCTGGGGTGGACCGGATTTTCACCAGGCGGATGAGTTCAATGACTGCCGTTGACAGATGAGAAGCAGCAGCATCCAGGAGGGAGACCGGCGAGAGTCCATTGGAGGACACGAAATTCTTGGCGGCGGTGATCAGGTTGTTCGCGGTGGCAGACAGCTTGCTGATAGCCTTGGTACGCAGCGCCGACAACCCGTCGCTGGGATCCTGGCATTCCTGGACGTCGTGCAGCACATGCCGTACCGCGATCACGACAGCATTGATCTGCCGTGTGACAATGTGGTAATCATCGTTGCGCGCAATGTGTAGCAATTCGTCAATGGCGACTTGAAACTTTGCAACATGGACATCCTTGACCAAGCCATCCTCATGGAAGAACTCAGGATCCTTTGCGATGCTTGCAGGGTCCGGGCGGATCTCCGCTATACCAATGGAGGATGTGCGAAGGTGCTGTAGCTGAGCCTTTGCCTTCTCAAACCGGGTCTTCCACTGCTTAACTTGTTCCTCTAATTTGCGGACCTCGGTGGTCAGTCGCTCCTCGTGCTCCCACCGCGACTGGCTTTGCTCCGACAATGCTCTCATCTCCCTTAAGAAGCCAGCAGCCTCGCGCCTGACCTCTTCCGTCACATGTTGTTGTTCTTGGAGCTCAGTCTGCAGAGTTTGGTGCTTGATGTCAAGATCAGCGAAGCGGGCCTCGAGCTCCGGATTTCCAGCACTTTGCCGCGACACTTCACCAATTTGATTCCGAAGGTCGATCTCCACGGCTTCATGGTCGGCCCGGACCTTGTCCAGTTCAAACTGCAGAGAACTGTTCAGGTCTTCTGCTTGAGAGATTTTGCTCTCCAGGTCCGACCTCAGAGCCTCCCATTCTTGGCGCTCCGCGCTACTGACCTGTGGACTTTGTTAGCAAACCCAGAAAACTAGAGATCGGCGCAAATCTCCGGGCATACCTCTGACTTATCCTGGTCTTCCTGGTACTTCAGAAGTTCCTCGTCCTTGGATTTGACCAGTTCCTCCAAGGCCTCAACCTTGTCCTGGTCCTCCTGATACTTGAATATCTCCTCATCTTTGGATCTAAGTAGGTCTTCGAGTTTGTTCACCTTATCCTGCAGAACGGACACCTGCGATTGAGTCTCCGCCAAGGCTTTCCGGTCCGCGTCTGCCAGCGTCGCCCCAGTCCCTCGTCTACTTTGTAGAACTGCATCCAGAGCGAATGCATCACTCCGCGCATCGTAATCGTCCTCCGTGCCAGCAGCATCGTCATCGTCCTCGACCATCGTACTCTTGTTTGGAACAATGGTGTTGCTTTGGAAAGATTTGGCCATCGGACCAGCATCCCCGTTCATGCCTGGAGGTGGCCCACCGAGAGACCCTTGACGTGGGGGATACATCGGACTGGCCGGAGGGCCACCAGACGGGTGGTAACCCATCCGGGACGGGGGTCCGCGAGACTGCGAACGCGGCGGGCCTCCTGGAGTCGGAGGGTACCCATTCGGTGGATAGCCGTTGGATGGCCGTCCGCGAAAACTGGGGGCCGGACTCAACCGGCGAGATTCCCGAGAAGGGAAGTGGGGAAATCGTCGCTCCAGCTCAGTGTAGACATCTGTCGCCAGGTCCCGGAACCGCTGGTGCTGGAGCGAAGCAAGCTTCTGTCGCGCCTGGTTGCGCTTTTCATGGAAGTCCTTTCGCGGCGGCAGGAACGGAGGGATATCAGGGCGAGGAGGTCGATTCGGAGAGGGCATGGCCTGTTGTCGTCGGAGCAATTCGTCAAACACATCGGTACTCAGCTCGTGGAATTGAGTCGAGGACAGCCGCAACAATTTGTCCCGGGCTTTACTGGATTTGTTATTTCCTCTGTCATCGCGGTAAGACGCATGGAGGAATCTCTTGAGGGCAACATAGTGTTGACCTAGGACTTCCTCCATCCGCTTCTGTCGCTTGCTGCGTTGATCGCCCAATGTTCCATCACTGGATCGCGCGGCCACCGAGCTCGGGGGAGACGGGTTCCCAGCGTCGCTGACTGGGCCAGCAGCACCATTTGAAAGTCCTGCGCCACTGGATCCGCTGGGAACGCCTGAGGTTGGGGGTGTGGCGAGATTGCTGCGAGTCGAGTAGGTCGGGGAGAAGGGGGGATCCGACTTCTGGTACTGATTGATGCCGGACCAGTCACTCCCGTCTACGGAGACAGGCGACATAGTCCCTGAGTGAGCGTTCATAGGTGGTTGCGTTTTCGGGAGACCGGACTCTGCAATTGCGGGCACCAAGGAGAGATCGGGGGCAGTCCAAAGCGATGGGGCTTGCCACTATGCATTCGAGGTAGAGCGAGGCTGCGACACGAAGGCCATCGAGGGGGATCAGGGAAGGATATCTGGGGATCGGAGGATTTCGCTCGTGGCGGGATGATAAGGAATGGCGACGGGCTGCGACTGTTGTGCTAGGACTCGGAGCAGAATGAAAACAAAGGACGGAATCCGAGGCGGAATGTAGAAGAGAACGTGATGGGAGGCACCTGTGTCAAGCGACGTCGGCACGGGGGAGCGACCGATCACCAATGGGAATCCCGATTGTAGCGATCAGGCAGGATGTAAGGCGGGCGCTCTGGGGAAAGGAAAATAGGTAGAAGGCTAGAAGCAGCCACCGGGGAGTGAATTAAAGATGGGTTTTGGCGAGGCCCAAGGAGTGGAGGAGGCCGGACTAGGCACCTAGTAGGAGTCTAAGGACTTGGTAGGGACTGGCCGGACTTTTTGGACCGGTCCCAAGTCCCAATTGATGAGATGGACGGGCGACGACTTGTTGGACCGGGAAATTATTTGGCGGCTGAGAGATACGTACCTCGATACCTCGTCGAGTACGAGTACGAGCCCCGTACATACTTCAGGGGTACGGTACGGTATGTTGGTACCACCTCCCCTGGACTCTCGGCCTCATTCATCCTCGCGGAGTTCTTCTCCACGCATCGTGCGATCTCTGATGCGCGATCCCCCGGAGATACAGAGTAATTCTCGACGACTAATATCCAGTCGTAGTCCTTACATCGGAGAGATGCAAGAACTAAGACATATCTACACCTTTGACATCTGGCACTAGGCTCGAGTGGGTTTCTGCAGCTGCTGTTCTGAGACACCTACCAGAAGGCCAGCCGAAGGGCCGTTCGGGTCCGTACCAGACCAAACCAGACGAGACGATACTGGATGGCAGCGGCGCAACTCCACCGCCATCCGCCATCCGCCAGGAACCGATCGAGCCTCGCCGGTGTGGCGGTGATTGGTGACCTCCGATTCTCCATTCCGCAGCTGCACCATCATGTCCATAGTACATTCTGCACCACCCCAGGGCTGTGATTCGCTAGTCGGCCATGTCGGAAACTGGAATGAAGTCATCAAGCATCTGAGGTGTTCCTCCGGGCGTGCACATAACCGGAACGGCGCGTTGTGCACCAGAGGGCGTCTCAATTCTGGCCAGCCCCCAACGCCGGCTGCTCCATTGCCCACCATCGCGCGCCTCCACATAGTTCGAGGCTAGTTCAGGAGGTGCTCAAATTACTGCCTACGTCCACCACTCGCGGGCTGCAAAACTTTGGGGTCCAGGCCTTCCATCCTCTTCATTGATGCTTCCCTTCGAGCTAAAGCACTTACCTTGTTGCCTTGGCTAATTATAATTATCCTTACCCCAGCACTGCCCGGCACTCGCCAGAGGATTGGTGATTGGCGAGCATGTCCATCAGGGGGAATGGATGGAGCCCGGTCCGGACGGCGGACGGAGTATGTAGCGGAGATCCCGTGCCTCCCATTATTCTTTTAACCACCATTCACCACATGCCGGAAGGGGTCACCCCGCTGACTGGGCACATTACTCGGAAGAAAAGGGAGCAAGAAGGGAAGAGGCGCAAGAGAGCAAAATAAAACAATCCCCTGGATATCCATACTCCGTACATAACCCCATCAACAATCATGTCCGAATCTTTCCAACAGCAAATATCCCCTGCTTTTGTCGGACCGGACTTGATGGACCCCGGCCATTGCTGTCTCCCTCGGTCTATAGACCCGTAGTCCAATCATTTCACGCCAAACAACGTCGAAGGTCTCGTGCTCCACCCACGGACCAGCATGAGATGCGCAGGCCACATGGAAATTCCACAAAGTATGTATAGGTTATAAATGTACAATACAGGACGCCGCACTGCTAAGACAACCGGCGGAGCCATCCCAAGTAGCGGCGGGCCAAAAAATGCCAGAAAGGTATCAATCAT
The DNA here is from genome assembly GCA_003184635.1 of Aspergillus sclerotiicarbonarius CBS 121057. Taxonomy (NCBI): domain Eukaryota; kingdom Fungi; phylum Ascomycota; class Eurotiomycetes; order Eurotiales; family Aspergillaceae; genus Aspergillus; species Aspergillus sclerotiicarbonarius. Next base: position 23,208 of record KZ826403.1, read on the forward strand.
GTAGGGGTAGAAAAAAGACGGGGGGGGGGAGGTAGGATCGGGGAAGAGAGTCTGCTAGCAGCAGTATTATCGGTGTACATAATCTCATCACGTTGCGGGTGGGCGACCCCCCGTTCATTTCGACGATGTCATAGCAAGGCCACGAGCCGCGCCAACGGCGGCGGACACGGGCGTCGCTGAGCGTGTGGGAGCAGCACTGCGGTTGTGGGCCATGTGCGCCCGGACAAGATGGCCTGCGGCAAGCGCAGAGCACAAACTCAGCTCTCCGGCAAGAACTGCAGCGCCCACGATACGCGCAAGCTGGCGGGCATTGTTGCCTGGGGTGGTGGGGTGAGATCCACGCACTCCCAGCATTTCAAGCATGGCGGACTGTCCCTCCAGGATCGTACCACCACCGATCGTTCCAACTTCGATGGAAGGCATCGACACGGCAATCTGAAGGTTGCCATTGAAGCTGCAAAGATTTCACTATTAGCACAATACTTCCCAGGCCGACGGCACGGCACGTCACGGCACGACTAGAGACGGGGACAACTTACTTTCTCATGGTAGTAATACAGCTGCTGCTCTCCACATTCTGTGCAGGGTCCTGACCGGTGGCCAGGAAAACAGCAGTGACAATGTTAGACGCATGCGCGTTGAAGCCACCCAAGCTTCCCGCCATTGCGCTGCCAATCAGGTTCTTGCTGGTGTTCAGCTCAACAAGAGCATCCACGTCACTCTTGAGGACACTGCGAACAACGTCACCAGGGATGATAGCCTCCGCCACAATTGACTTGCCACGCCCGTCGATCCAGTTGACAGCAGCAGATTTCTTGTCCGTGCAGAAATTTCCGGAAACGGAAATCGTGGCCATATCATCGAAGCCGCACTCAGTGGCCATCACGTGAAGCGCCTTTTCGACACCCTTGGAGATCATGTTCATACCCATAGCATCACCCGTGGTCGTCTTGAACCGGATGTACAAGTAGGTGCCAGCAAGAGCGGTCTTCATATGTTGAAGCCTGGCAAAGCGACTGGTGGAGTTGAATGCAGCCATCATGACGCTTTGGCCTTCCTCCGAGTCAAGCCAGACTTTGGCAGCGGCGGCTCGTGCGAGCGTAGGGAAACCAACACAAGGACCACGCGTCATACCGTCGCCGGTCAGAACAGTAACCGCACCACCTCCAGCATTGATGGCCTTGGCACCACGGCTGGTACTAGCCACCAAGACACCTTCAGTCGTGGCCATGGGGATGAAATAGCTTTGGCCGTCAATCGTGATAGGACCGGCAACACCAAGAGGTAGAGGGAGATAACCAATGACATTCTCGCAGCAAGCACCGTGGACCAGAGTGTAGTTGTAATCCTTATACGGAAGCTTAGAGTTCTCCAACGAGTTCGTGAATTCCGATGTGGCCGCCGTCCTGGCCACGACAGCTCTGCGAATCTTGACCGCGCGGGTGAAGGCATCAACACGACTCATGAGCTCCTCATTTTCCATCGTCTTCTCAAGAGCATAGCCCGGAATCTTGCCGCGCAATGACAGATCAACCAGTTCTTCGTCTGACAAGTAAGATGCCCGTTTCTCCTTCAGGAACAGTTCACATTCATCCGATGTCCTCTTGGGGCCCTCTTGGTTGTTCAAATCAATCTTCGGGTAGACCTTGGGCTTCGGGGGTTCCACCTTGGGGGCGGCGGCCTCGGGCTCCTTGATACTCCACCTCGCGGCGTTGAACAAATAACCATTCAGGATAATGCTCAGGGTGAGAGCCGCAATGATCCACTTGCTGATGATCGGATCTTCGATGCTCTTCAGCAAGCTTTCAATAACGCGCCCGCCAACCGCATCCAAGAACTGGTCGCTGTACTCAATATCAAACGACTGGCCTTCTCCAAAGGCAGCATAGTGCACAGAGGGGTATTCCAGCTTGTACTTGATCGGAGGAATAACAGTCACAATTGTCTCCATCATCTGGCTCTTCGCAGAAACGTAGATCGAGTCGAGTCCATTCTCAGCCACTCTGAAGGGATCAATCGGAGTAGGAGCGAGCACATTCGAAACCCGTGACAGAAGGGGAAGACCGGTCGATTTCCGGAAGGGAATGGCGGACAAGTTCACCACATTGATCAGAATGAAACCTCCAACCATCAGGATCTTGAAGCGGCGCACATTGCTAGACTTGATCTTCTTTCCGAAAATGCTGGTCTCACTAGTTCCATCATTCTCCGATCCCGCCAAGGGCCAGTCGTTGTTCGAGGCGACGTTCTCAGCGACACGGTGGGTGATCCCATCTTCTTCGAGAGCCTTGCGGAGGGCAACATGGCGCTTGATGCGAGTGATCTCGAGCTTGATGCAGAGGATAGTGGTGTAGAAAGTGAACAGCAAGAGGCAATCGAAAAACAGGATCCAGGCGGCGAGGAAGCAAAACTGCCTCAACCCGCCCTGGACTCCAGAAGCTGCACCAGCCACGAGAATGGCAATTTCAATACAATAGTCCCGGACAATCTCGAAACCTTGCTTCTTAATGGCAGTCTGGATGGAATCCTGGATGGACCGGGTGTTGCTCGTGGTCGCTTGGGCGCCAGTTTTTCCGGCCCGGGAGACGGACGCGCTCAGGACGGCCCGGGTGAGGATAATCGGCTTCTCAAACCCAATAGTCACAACAAGGAACGGGAGACCCTCCGACAAAAGCAGCATGTTAATGGGAACACCAAGCTTTGTTGTCACCAGAAGGCCGAACAAAAAGGCAAAGCAACCGGAGAACAGGACAGTGGTGGCCAGCCAGAAGTTCGAACCCAAACGCCGCATCGAGAAGAAGAGAGAGACAAAGCTGAGATGCATCGAAAGATATCCCAGAGTCATGATCACGATGTCAATGGTTTCGGCATGCTGGATCAGGTTAGTATCCATGTAATCAGATAAGTCCTGGCGAGGGGTCGTACCTTGACCAGATCCACGAAGGAGCCCCATGCGTCTGTCAACCAGAGCTTAAGGGCCCCGCTAGATCCGTAAGCCGGACCACGAGCAGCTCGCATAATCCACTTCTTCTGTTCCCCTTCATCTTCGTCGACAGAAGGCTCAGGGATCTCCTGAACTGCCTTCAAGAATTGAGAGACCTGTTCAAAAGGAAGTGTGAACACGAGAGACGAATCATGGGAGAACGGCGAAAAAAGGTTTGGCGTGTGAGGCACTCGTTGGGCGGAAGTGTTGGCAGGGATCGGGACCCCATCGGCAAGAGGAGCCGTGGAAGCCGACTTCGACATAGAATCCGGGAAGATAAAGGTAGCCAATGCCATATGCTGAGCAGCCTGTTTCGATAAAGATGGTCAGAAAAAAGGGGGAGGCAAAAAAAAAATATACAGGGCCAAAAAGCCAGTACACAGCTTACATCGTAGTCTTCGGCAGTCAAGACGTCCTCCACCTGCCACTTCCAGGAGGTACTCTCCCCGAGTCGTAGGTTTCTACTACCCTGAAGAAGGGTGTCCACATCCACTTGGCCAGCAACATTCCTGGGGTTTCTGAAAGAGTCGAACAAGCTACCCTCAAGGAGACCAACATACGTGGTACTGGCAAGAAGAGCGAATACCACGATGGTGTGGATCGGATGAAGACAGGCACGGCGAGAGAGGAATTGCAAGCCACTGGTGACCTGACGCCTGAACCATCCGGGTTCAGCATCATCATCCACATCCGCCGGCCGAAATTTTCTTGGGATCAGAGTCGCGGCCATGGTGGTTGTTGGCGGGCAAGGAATTGAAAAGAAAGGAGCGGTGTGGGCCTCGCCTTGGGGGAAGGCGCTCTGATATAACGGTCGACGCGGTGAAACCTGCGAGAGAGCCTGGCGCGAACCGTCCCACGCTTCAAACAAAAGACTGCCCTAGGTATTAGAACCTTATAGGTACCTCCTCGAGCGTCAATGGCATGGGGCGAAGGGGATCAAAAGAGCTGTCGCTTATCGGGACTGCAGGGATGATAACAAGCGTGTGATCAGTACATAGGCCTTGCAGACCGCGCTGGACGGAAGAGGGGCGCGGAAGAGAACCTACCTGGCAGCAGAGAAGATGCAACCCGTCTTCTGCTATGCTTCGGAGCCAAGTTCCCAGCAACGGCTTTTTCACTGGTGTCACCCCTTTAGGGACTTCAGGACTCGATGACGGCCCCTGAAGAAGGAAATGTGGAAGCACTTCCACGGCGTGGCACACAGGCGGTGGGATTATCGTAAATCCGCGAATTTCGCCGCCTGAGCCACAAGACCGCCCAAGGGTGCAGCCAATCGAAGAGCAGAGCGGATATGCGGACCGCTGATAGTCCGTGGGTAGTGTCGGTAGCAGGTCCCAACAATCCAAGTCCACTGGGCTGCACCTAAAGCAAGGCCGTATGCAGGCACTAGGATCGACCTTTTCTACCTGCCGATCAGATAATGAGGGGGGGAAGAAGAAGGAGAATAAAACGAAGGAGCAACCAAGTTGGCAGCAGAAAAGAAGAAGGGAATGAGTGGAGAGAGGGGAGGGGGCGACCGAGAATAAAGAATAATTGAAATAGGAAGAGTCCGAAGTAGCGAGCACCGGACCAGCCCAGATGGGAATTTCCTGAATAGTCCTAGTTGCCTGGAACGGTACCATTCTTCTTTTGCCGGTGGGTTTTTTTTTTACGAGCCATCCCGTACCAGCCTGACCAGCCTAACCTTCTCCGCTTATCGGGAAGCCGCTCCCCTCCACGCCTCCCAGTGCCAACCACCTGGGAATTGCAGAAAAGCTCAGGTTCGTCCAGTGCGACAACCCTGCCGGGCAACTGCAGATTATGCCGCACACAGCCTGCTAAAGATGTATCATATCGCCTGATGCAGAACTGCCAATGCCACCGAAGCCAGAGCAAACAAGCAGCGGGATTGGTACACCTACTACATACATCCTTACAGGGTCTACCCGAGTGATCCATGAGGCATGGCCATCTCACGGACTAAGTCAGACGGAGTTTCTTAGATGAGACCTAGCCCAAATCATGATCCAGCACCATCTATGTATCCTGAGCCTTGCTCCAGCAAAGGTTGGCCTTAGTTGGTGATGTTGTTGGAATCTTCAATCCACCGCTTATTCTTATCAAGCTTTCAGAAACCTGATCAAAGTAAGGGGCTTGGAAGGCCCGCTTCTTTCTGAGGTCAAAGCAGGCATTTGTCCTACCATTTCCGTATGCCGTACTTACCTACATGGATGTGTTTCTGTCGTGTCGCTCGTTGGTAGGACAAGGGACCGTTCGGCATGGCTGCAGATTGCAAAAGCGACGCCACGTCTGATCGAATAACGGTTCTTTCAAGAATAGGGACAGGATGCTCACCAGCACCTAAGTACAGCGCGACTCCGATTGTGAAGGAGACACATCTCAGTACTCTGTACGCACTCTGTATTTGACACACAAGACGTAATGCGAGAGAAGATGTTAGGTAACCAGAAGTAAGTTCCCATCGTCAGGTCTGTCATGGCGTCCATCTGAGGGAGGCAGCATCCACATCGGACTCCAACCCGCAGCCCAAGGTTCTGAATATTCCCTCATTTTCTTGGGGGGTGGGTGGGACGGTGGGCACCGGGACAGGAGACCATGGCCACTGAAGAGTCGTGATTCATCGGAGATAACGCGTGATACCCACCGCTTTTCATCTAATCAATCTCTTCATCTGTGCCGCAAAGGGTTCCATCCGGGTCTTTGCTGCTGCGGTTCCAGTATTCTTCTCTAGCTGTTTCTGTATCCCGGCGGATGAATGGAAGATTGGTGTCTCATCTCATCGTTGACGAGCGCTGACCCTTCGGGACGTAGACCAGGGTCTCTCTTCGGAGCCAGCAGCAGGCACTCGGGAACCTAAAAAAAAAAAAAAAAACAAGTTAGTTCAGTTGCGGGTCAAGCGCGTACGCAACCAGCTTCGATCAGAGTGATATCATTGAGAGCACCTGAAGCTTTCGGGACTGCCACCGTCGCGTAAATCACATTACGGAATGCAAATGCTAGGTTTGGGATGATTCCTGCGCAGTCGGGCAATAATCGCGGGATCAGAAGTCCAAGAATTGGTATCATTGGTGCTATGTCCCAATGGAACCGTCGGCGGTCGGACACGCTGGATATTACCTGATCCAGGAATGGGGACGGTGGGGATCGCGTAGGCGCCAAGGAAGAACAAGATGAGGGTGGCAGAAGCAGACTTCAGATGCGACAGTACCACTCACTGTACCAGCCCTTGGATGGGAACCGGGCAAGTGCGCCGACCAGCTGGACCCTAATCGGGACTCGGTAGCCGAGAAGAATGTCGCTCATCGCATCCCATGCATGACTTGCTGACTTGCACACTAGAACCCTCCCCGAAAGCTTGGTGGTCACGACACTGGGGAGACCTTTTGGTCTTGACCTTCCTTGCTGCCCCCATCATCCAGCCCCATCATTAGGTATTTCACAACAACAATAATAACAACAATAGATAGGTTTTGTCAGCCGCTTTGTTTGCTGCTTGGGCTGGAAGAAGTGGGGCGCCCGTGTTTCATCGCTCCCCGTCACGGCGCCTATACATCCAATGTCTGTGAACGCCTGCCGGCAGGCGACTGAACATCCTGGAGCACGGGTTCAGGCCATTCAGTACCTCAAACAAACTACGCATCTCCTAAAGCATTGCTCAATGTGTCACCTGCTTGGCTCTGCATGATGAAGCGCTATGGTGGAAGCCCAAGCCAATCAACGAGCTCCTTGGTCTACAACGGCTTCACTTCTGCAACACGGGAGATCTTCTCCTATGACGCTGGACGTCATGAGATTTCACTCCAGACCGGGTTAGGCGCCGTTGCTAATTTCAGAACTTCATACCCCAGGATACCTTGCCATGCATGACTGAGTCAATCAGATTCTTCAGGTGGCTCAAGCTAGAAGCTACTAGCGACGATTCAGGGCCCTATATTCGCGACATATCGGGAAGCAGGAAAGCTTGGTCGGGCAAAAATGCGGATTGATTGGCCTTGGACACACCATGACAAGGGCTACTTCGATCGTATCTGGCATCATCCTTAGCGCCTGCAAAGCATGCGTCCTCTTGACGCTGGTTCATTCACTTACTGAGATGGTTGTGTTTCAAATGACCTGATCACATTGGGCGCAACAATGATCCCTATATCTTCCTCTTGCACTACTAGCAAACACGGATCATGGAGGGGAAAATAAAGGTGAGGAGCGAAACATTCACATTAATATTTCTTGTGGCTTCCATCGGTTGTCAACTTTATTGATTCTATTGGCTTTTGTGGTTAGACAATCACGTTGTTCTTTGAAGGACCTCTTTGTCTTTCTTATTGTTTCTGTTCCACTTCAGGGAACCCCCCGACAACACAAATTCTTCAAAGAGAAGGGCCCGGGGAACATTTGGGGCATGAGTATATAGTTTGTGCGCATTCCTTTACTCGCTCGAGGATCTTTCTCGTGTGAATGCCTTTCTAACTATTGACTTCAGACAAAGACTACTCTTCAACTTCTATACGACCCCGCTGGCCGGTGTCTTATCTGCCTAACGATACCTTGGATCCTGACCTGTGACTGAGACATAAGGGGACAAGGGAGATTGCAGACCATGAATCATTCTTGCAGCAGCGCTCTGAGGTGGTTCCTCTTGGTCCTCCTCTTCTCGACCGTGAGCGCCCATTCTTGGATTGAACAGCTGCTAGTCATCGCAGCGAATGGGACTTTTGTGGGATCTCCAGGCTACGCCAGAGGCAATGTGCTACGCACCGATCCTAGCTTCAACGACAAGACCATGACGTACCTGCTTCCGCCGGACGGCCAAGCCAACCAGAGCGTAATTGAACCCACTGACAAGATGTGCAAGAGCACACAGCGAACACACAACCAAACTGAAGGCAGCCCCCGGCTGCAGGCAAGTGCCGGCGCTGCCATAGCCCTTCGTTTCCAAGAAAACGGCCATGTGACCTTACCATGGAATCAACCAGGAAAGCCGAAGAACCGAGGGACGGTGTATGTTTATGGAACCACAGAACCCAAGGAGGACGAGAACTTTGTGGACGTTTACAAGGTCTGGAACCGAAATGGCACTGGGGGGGATCGACGCGGCGTCCTCTTGTCGCAACAGAACTTCGATGACGGCCGTTGCTACCAGATCAACAACGGTAATATCTCCGAATATCGCCAAAAGGCGTTTCCTCACGTGGCGGACCAAACGATGGGAGCCGACCTGTGGTGCCAACAGGACATCGCGCTACCGTCCGATGCACCCTCTGGGAAACTGTATACGCTTTACTGGGTCTGGGACTGGCCCACTGCTCCTGGCGTGGACCCCTCGCTCCCCAACGGCAAGCTGGAAATGTATACGACTTGCATTGATGTCGAGGTGGTTGACGGGGATGATTCTACGAGCGCTTCGCGTGTTCGGGAGGGGTATGTGGAGGGTCAGTCCCTTGATCGAGCAACCATTCCGTCCGAGTTTGCCGAGATCATGAGGTCCGGCGCTAGCGAGGAGGCTGGAGGCAGCCCTGCGCCATCTTCGTCGACAACTCCAACTCCGACCCCGGCCCCAACGACGCCTCCTCAGGTCGCCATTGTAACGACATTTATCACGATCTACCAGACCATGTAACCAAGCGGCGGCTGGTTGATGGGAAGGACTTGATTTAGGGCCTTGCTGTTGGTGCAGGATCCCTTGCGTTCCCAGTAGCCAGGGAGCTGGGATGGGCTTTGCATTTATACCCCTCCGATGGACCCCATCAGCTCAGCCTGTCCATTCTTTTCTGTGTCTCGAGCTAGGCGGGCCTAGCCGGGGTTGATGACGTTTGCTCTGGTTGATATTCTTCCTTGGTAGCAGCTTTTCTGATCCATAGACATTGACTTAGAAGATCTCTCAGCCATTGTGCCTCCATCATGGCACTCATTTTATACACGAGATGCAGAAATCCTTGACGCGTAGTCTGTAGAAACCTTTTTTTTAAATTAGAGTCGAGTGGCTGGGGGGATGCAAGGCACGCTTATCTGCCTGACTGCTGAGGCAGGCCAGTGGCCCGTTCGGGGATGGCCCGAGGCAGCGACACCTGAAACACGCTAGGCCACGCGTGGGCAGTCACGTGCGGGCCGGCCCATCTTCAAACGGGCGGAACAAAAAACGACCCAGCGATCGATCGCCAGCGATGCCTCATTCATTATCGTCATCAATGATCAGGGTTGGTCCGGTCGCGAGCCGGCAGTATCAAGTGTGAACCCTTCTTGCTCGTTTTGCTCGAGAGGTGGTGCGATTGTCGAGTGAGCCTCTGCATGCCAGCCCGCGGGCTTCTGAATCCTGAACCTGAACTCCACCGCACCGGTGACTGCGCCTCGTTGATCCTTAACGCTTCAGTCGGAGCCTTCACGGCAGGTAAGTTAGCAGTAATCTCCGGCGCGCCTGGCAAGCCTCTCTCGCCCCTACCACCGTGACCTTCTCCTCCTCGTCGTCCTCGCTCCACCGTCCATTATCATCTTCTCCTGCTTCCTGCAGCTGGTGTCATCTAACTACTGGCGCTCAGCCATCCCCCTCTTTCCACCCCCCTCCACCCCCCCCTCTCTCAAGATCCTCCCTCCTGCCTCCCCTCTGTCATTGGATTCGGTAGTCGCCGTCTGCTAAAAGTGGCGCTTTTTTCCCTGCCCTCGTTGCTAAATTTAGCATCCCCAGTTTTGCCCTCGACCATCCGAACTCTGAAGCGCGGGACCCAAACGCTCACGAAACAACCTCCTCTTCTTACTTCGCTGAACCTCCCCCGGGCATTGGCCGTCGGTCCTCTTATCCTCTGATTCCACCCCTGCAGCCGCCTGGTCGGTGCAGTCTATATCCGGTCGTGTTTATTGAATCTTGGCTTGTGGGAGAGGGGAGCTGCCCGTCCTGAAGATCCCCGCGGTCTGCTGAAGTTGATAGCCGCGCTGTACCTGTCCGTTAACTGTCGATTATTGCCGGCCCTGTCAGACATCCACTGCGGCCACCTCGCTTCTTTGGCGTCTAGCCGCAGTCCATTTATCGCCGTTCGTCTAGTGTGCTCCCGGTTGAAACAGACTTTCCTCGGCGCAGCCTCCTCCCAGAACCAGATCTGCATCGTGCTTGCACGCAAGGAGTTCACCAAGCATACCCTCCGAGTCGAATCGCATGCCTTCGCATCTGTTTCCTTGGTGCGATTATTTCCTTGGAACAATATTCAAGCGGGTTCTGGTAGTAGAGTTTCGTGAAAGGGCGATCGCGATGCGAAACTAGGGCGGACCGGTCCTCCAGCTTTTCTACCTCCCCCTCGAGCGACAACTTCCGACCTGACGTTACCTCACACGACATCCTCGATACGTAATCATCCAATCTTCCGCTCTGATCATCACCTTGGGAGACCCATGACCACCGCCATGACTTCCACGACCTCGCCTCCCTCGTCTCAGCAGACGGCCTCTTCCACCTTGACGGTTTTGCCGCCTATAATCACCGACACCCCGGCTAAGCGGCAGGGCCGTCAGCGGTCCTCGTCGTACGCAAAAGATCGTCTCTCCACACACTCTAATGTTTCCTTAGCTTCTCAGAATCGGTCGCGGCCGGGATCTCATGTCTTTCCTGTCTTCCATTCCAGCTTACCGTATGCGCTGGTCCGCGATTTTGCGTATCCTGCAATCCATCCTCTTCACTATGGCCCATTGCCACCCCGTGCGTCGGTGGTGTCGACCCCGGCCAGCGAGCAACGGCGCCTCTCCGATCCCCCGGCCCCGTGGGACAGCTCTCGTGGCCAGTGGTCCATGGGACCGTGGACTACCGACCACAGCTACGGGCACCAGCAACTTCCTGCCATGTCTTTTGGGGATGGACCACCGTATAGCGAGGACGAAGACCTGCACAGTCCAGTCTTTTCTGCCCCCCGTCACCGGAAAAATAAGTCCACCGGAACTGACCTGAATGGGCGGAAATCCAGGAGCCATGGTAGCCGTGAGCATCAAAGCACAAGCTATGAGGGAGACGCAGATCGAGGAACGCTGGTCAGCATGAACGCAGACGGTAGCGAGACGTACTATGTGAACGATGACGACGCCATGGAGGACGGACCAGGTGGCGAGTATGTCACCTATCCGGCAAATGAAAGCCGGTATTCCCACATGGGCTCGTACGACGACTACCAGAGGTATGGACACGATGCCGACTTTGATTCCGAAGACGACTATGCGGGCGATCATCGGTATTCGCGTGACTTCCAGTTTGCCGTGGGATGTCCTGACGAAGAGATGCACGGGAAAGCCGTTGCGCTTTTTGATTTTACGAGGGAACATGAAAATGAGCTGCCCCTGACTGAGGGACAGGTGATTTTCGTCTCATATCGGCATGGACAGGGCTGGCTTGTTGCGGAGGACCCCAAGACAGGGGAAAGCGGGTTGGTGCCCGAGGAGTTCGTTCGTCTGCTTCGAGACATCGAGGGAGGGCTGACGTCGTTGAACGGCGAGCCAGACGCAGAGGAAGAGAGCCATACGTACCTTAGCCCGGAGTCGACGGACTCACAGCAAGCGATAACGCCCACCCAAGATGAACAGCTTCCCCTGGAATCGACCTACGTTAGCGTCGAGCATGTCTCCAACGGGGAGAAAAGGGAGTCTTCACGGCTGTCCAGCGGTGGCAAGACGGATTCGAACACGTCACATTTTCTGGCAGGAAATCAGGGGATCGACGCCCCGCAAGACCTGGCCGAGAAGAAAGCGCACTAGAATACCTCGTTGAGTCGTTGCAACCTTGAAGCCAGAGTTCTGCCCAAAGGGTGTATACTAGTAGCTTGCTGAGTCATGAGGTGGGTGTGGTCCTCGAGCTAAGCATGATTGCATCATCATTTCTTTTCCTTACTGTTCTTGTTGTTCCCCGGCTGGAACTGCTATTGTTGGAATACCTCCGTTTGAACGGGCCGGCCGTTTGTGCATGCATGCATGATATGATCCATTTCATGACGAGGGCGAGAAAGTATGTGTGTGTGTGTGTGTGTGTGTGTGTGTGTGTGTGTGGCTGTCTGATGTGGGATGGAGTGGGTGACGTGCCTGTATATATGTTCTGTACTTGAGCGATGGCGTCAATGCATTAGATTATGGTTGTAGGCTGGCTTTGCTTGCTTCTGTGAAAAGCATTCCCTAGCATACAGCGTGTGATCGAAGTATTCATATACCAACAGCGGTTGTTTATTGCTTCTTGTTTACTGTTCTTGATTTGATTTGATTTGATTCGATTTTTGTTATCTGCGCTTTTTTTATGTACCTACCTACCTTCCTACCTACATATCCTTCTTTCTGCTTCGTTGCAGAATCCTGTACCTACTCCATGATCCTACCATGATTTACATCTCTAGCTAGATAGATATTGACCTCAAGAAATATATGCATATATGACTTATTATGTTTTATACCTGATCATCTATCTCTATCTCCTAAAACTAATCATAAACATACATGATGGAAACTCCCACCCACATCCACAGGGAAATCGACTTTATTATTACGAATATAGTATGATATGATTCTTGAAGTTCGGTTTGCGGGGAAATAACAATCTCGTCTTTTTTTTTGACTAGTTTTCTTCCGTCTTGGAATTGGTGATCTATGTACATAGGTACGTACGTTCAAAAGGCAAGGACTGGCTGGCTAGAGGGACTAGGTAAGGAAGAGCGGATCGGGTCGAGTATCAGGACATTCATGCATGCGTGCATTGCTACGGGGATTTTTGCTCTATGTTAAGGGTGGTGGTGGTGGTGGTAGTAGTAGTAGTAGTAGTAGTAGTAGTAGTAGTAGTAGTAGTAGTAGTAAGGAACCAAAAAAACAAAAAAAGGCCAACCCACTCATAATGCAAACCCATCTCCCTTCCAATACCGTCTTCTCCATTTCAAAGGAGTTTCAGCGCCCACAGCAAGTCGGCCTACTTTTGCATGCGGCTCGGCGTCGCCGATAGTACCCGGAAGGATATCTAGAATATCATCATCGTTCTCCTTGCTCAGGAGTTTCTCTCCTCCTTCGTGTTTGAAATAAGACGAACATAACGCAGCCGTGATTTTCATAATGGATTGGCTATCGACGGAGCCAGCCCAGGGGACCTGCGTAAGATTTGCGATACATAATCCTATTAGCAAGAAAAGGTAAATGGCGATTAGAACGGATAGACCGATCATGGATGCCCTGGGGATATTTGGTCTTGTGAGGTTGCAACTGGGCTGGTAATTGATGGCGATGATGTTGTCCAGGCCAAGCGTTTCCTGTCCGGCGGTGTTGAAAAGAGCTTGGTTGGCGAGGAAAGATGCGCGGCTGAGGGCAGGAATTCCGTACTCGGGATTGAAGAAGTCGTTGATCCAGTGGTAGGCACTCTGGTCGAATTGCCCGTTACAGGCCATTGGGATGCGGTTATCGTGCTCGCTTAGAAGGAAGGTTAGAGGTGGGTAGTTGTAGCAGTATCCCTCTGCTGCGTTGGTGCTGTTGAGTGCACTGAGGGGGTGATATAGGCTGGGATCCAGGGAGGAATGCTCTCCGAATAGGGCCAGTGTGATGAGCGCTAGGGGACCTTTGGAGGGAACCAAGTCTAAATAGAAGGACCCGTCCACCCAGCCGTCTGTTTGGTTGGAGATTACCACATGATCCCTCTTGACTCTAATCGGGGTTCAAAAGTGAGCGAGAGTAAATGGTATGGACGGGAAAGCAGAGGTAGACATACTGGGTTGATAAGCCACAGCTCGTGTCAGTGCAGTTCGACAGCGGGTTCGCATCCAAGAGCGGGCCAGCAGTACCATTGCGCATGTCGTTCGGTAATTCGAAATAGCCTGCGGTGGTTGAAAGAGTTAAGCGAATAGTATGGCTTCCCTCGTATGTATTTGCAGTCAGGAACAAGGTCTCATTGAAGTCCTGCCGATGTCGTGTACGTTGAAACGGGGTGTGGGATAGGTTTCCCATCATACACACACTTATGCTGTACCAGTCTTCATATATCTCTGCCGCTTTCTCCGTCAGAGTGTAATTCTTGAAAAAGGCGGTCCCTGAGCAGTTTGGAGGAAACTGGTCGGCGCTAACATTTTCCCAAGTCACCGAGGAATTAATTCGAGGAGCATACTGTCGAAGTAAGCCAGTATTGGCGGTCGTGCTGACAGTCGACATGTACAGATCCAGAGCTGGCTCGCTATCTTCAACCACTGCCACATTCTGGATATTAGTCCTGGCGCGTTGGCAAGTAAACACGGACCTTTCCAATAAGCCACAATTTTCGGAGTGACAGCTGCATGAAGCATTTGCGGGCCAGAGATTTTGATACGTATCGGAAGGGCGGGTGGTGCTCAGAGTCGAGCGCAATGCAGCAACAGTAGATCCATAATCAACCTGAGCCAGATAAGAAGAATCTGTCAGGGCATAAATGTCTGCGACGGTTTCAAGCTGCTGGACTCGGAGCGGTATCTTGATCGTAGTTTGACCAACGAGAAGGCCTTGAAGGGGGTTCAGAATAGCTCCTGCATATAAAGCATTAATAGGAACCTTAGAAGTTGCAAAAGAAGGATGTGCCAAAGAGGTGATGAGAGAAAAAGCTCAGCACGAACCTAGGATATGTAGGAATAGCGCCACGTAAAGGAGAGCAGAGCCCAATTTCTTGGGTCTCCAGAACATGGAGAGAATTACGTTGGGGTTTGTCCATCCATGATCAGCAATCACCAGTGTTTGCCTCAACGTGAGATCTGCCTTGCGATATTTCTGGGACTGTAGGAATCCGACAGCCGCAAAACTGCAGACCGCTGAAGCCAACGGTATTGTCGCCACGCCAACGATATTCCATAGAACAGTCCCAGCCCGGTGCCAACGGCTGACAGCAGTTAGGAAAGCCTGGACATTGATTGAATCTGCTGTGTAGTACTCCTCGCTGTCTAGAGAACGTACTAGGCGTCCTCGGCTCAGGAGGCAGATAATTGACCACGCAGCGAGCAATAGACCGACGTAGATCATAACGAGAATAGGGACATAGATTTGAGGCCAAAAGCGAATTTCTTTTGGTTTGGTTGGCCTCGACGAGGCCGGCTTGGTCGGGTCTGTCTGATTCATCTTCGTTGATTCGTGAGGTGCCAATAGTCGAGTTGAAGTCTCGCGATCAACTGTATCGGGGGCCATTGTAGCTGGGGAGGGGACATAGCATAATTGTATTCTAGATGACAAGTTAGAAGGGTTCCAAACTGGAACGGCAAACTAGGCTCACTTCCACAGCCTTGTCTTCTCAGCCTTTCGTCGCGATCTGGCCTCTCCCAGTTCTTCAGTCTTTCACTGACCTCGACAAGTCTTCAGTCTCCGAGTTCCCCTCAAGTCCCATATTCGTTTTGATACATCCTTCGCCACATCCTTGATATAACTCTTCGGGTATATCGGCATGCCTAGGGGGTATCCCCGGTAAGATTCATGAGGGCGTATATGTAGATGGGACGAATGGAAACCGGAAACGAAGCAAGGGTGAGATTTTAGCCCAAGCTGCCCAACGCCGATCCGCCTACCCAGGCAAACTTACATACTCCATAGGTACATTGTAGTGGTATCTCTCGTGGTCAGCGTCTTGTATCGATCTTCCCCCTGGGAAGCGCTAGTCTCGAAGGGGCTAGTTGTGCGAGACCGTCAGAGCCATGCTGCAATAATAATAGCATTTAAGTTGGATTTTCATAAGGCTTTGACGATCGTCATAGGTTGTTTTATAGCCTGAGACCGGAGCGTATGAGTTTATATACAGTTTAACCCTCCCCGTCACGGTTATACAGAAGACAATCTCGCGTAATCCGAAGTTATATAGCCGGTAGGTGTAGGGGAGGAATGAAATATCAGCTTGATCTTGCTTTTCTCTTCCATGCATGGTTTGAGCCCAGATTAAAGCAGCTCGAATCAGATTGGATCGCATAGGATCACAGAGTATCGTTCCGGAGGGTTGGTAGGACACCGCGAAGAATTCACTAGACTTGAGATCTCCGCCACGAGAGAGGCAGAAGACAACCAAATATACACAGCAAGAATCGGAGGTCCGTCCGTAGAGGTAGGTATGTAAATAGATAGATAAGTAGGTAGGCCTGCTATTTTAGATCTTGCATGGATTCGATCAAGCAAAATGAAAGGAAGGAAGGAAGGAAGGAAGGAAGACTCGCACTACGGTATGAACACAGACACATTGCCCAAAAGAGTCAGAAACAAAAGGGAAGATGAAGTAGAAGGTCATAGATCCTAGCCCAACAGATCGTCCAGTCCGGAGCTGCCTGTCTTCGGTGTCGCTGATGTGCTGCTGCCCGAGTTCGAGAAAGGACTGCTTGAAGCGGCCGGGGCGCCCCAGATGCCGGCGCTAGCCTTCTCCTTGGCCATGCTGGCTAGATTGGGGCCCTTGTTTGCGGTCATAGAGGTCTTTTGCAGGCCGGCGCTGGCGCTGGCGGTGGACCAGAGCGAGCCAAAGACGTCGCCGGAGGCCTTGGCGGCGGCAGGCTTGCTGGCGGCCGAGCTGGCGGGCGTGGTGGAGCTGAAGGAGGTGGTGGACGACATGCCCGGGCGGTGACCCAGGGCGGGTTGGGGGGTGGTGTTGGTGAGGGAGGAAACGGAGGTGTAGTAGTTGGGGGTGGCGGCTTGGAAGCCCATGGGCTTGGATTGCGCCAGGGAGCTCTGCGAGAGTGTGGGAGAGGCCATCGTGCTGGACGTCGGAGTAGGGGTCATCGAGGTGAAGCCTACAATGCCGTTCAGGTTCGTGCCTTGAGTGGCCGAGACCGGCTGGGGGGCCGCGAACTGCGTGCTGGAGGTCGTGCTGACGGTGGAGGCAGGCGCCGGGATGGAGTACTGGGCCGACGATGCGGGCGCGGGCGCGGGGGTGGCGGACTGGAAATCGTCAAAGTCATCATCGTCGTCAGCAGGCTTGGAGTCGAGAATATCTAGCCCACTGCTGGCCGTGCTGGTGGCGGGCTTCTTGGCCGCACTGACAGATGTCGTCACAGTCTCCTCTCCGAAGTCGAACAAGTCGGGCTCGGGTGCTTTGGGAGCCGCAGCTGCCGGCTGCTTGGACTGCCGGGTGGTCCGGGGAGGACTGGGCCCGCGCCGGCGGGGGGGACTAGCATCGCCTTCGTCGTACTCGTCGTACTCGTCGAACCGGTTGGAGCGTCTCCCGGAATCGTTGATGTCCGCTGTGTTGCCTCCGAAGCCGCCGCCGTCGCCGTAGACGCCTCCGCTGTATCCACCAAACGACAGACTCTCACTGCCGAAGCCGCCATACCGGCCGGAGCTGGAGCTGGACATGCCACCGCCGATATGCGAACCACCCTCAAAGCCACCGAACTTGTTGCGATTGGTTCTAGCCTTCTTTCTCTCCGAGCGGATCAGGTCGACGTCACCGAGTAGCTTCGCCAACTCCGACGACCGGTTGCGCACATTGATTCCCTGATCTTTTCCGTTCTGGTCGATGAAGTGGAACTGGCGGAGCATCCGGATCAAGGACATGTGGGAGCGGGCATCGTCGACAACGCGTTCGGATCCGTTCTTGATTAGGAACTCTAGAAGTTGGAGCGCCTGCCGCGCATCGTGAGCCGAGACCTACAGGAGGTGTGTCCAGAAGCCAGTAGAACCAACCTTATAGATCTGTCGCCATTCCTCCGATGTCTTGTCTGTGAAGCGCTTGTAGATCATAGGCATAATCTCGTTCAGCAATTGACTGCATATGACGACAGGTCATCAGTACTTCGGATTCCTCGGTAGTCCATGCGACGGGGGCGGGGAGACTGACTAGCTATGGGTTCCGCTGGCAATCTCATGCATCAGTGTATTGGAGGCACCCCAAGGCTCATTGTTTGTAGCTTCTCGGACCTATTTGATGTGAGTGGTGTACATAAAGGACACCGCAGAGCGTGCGGAGGCCAGGGACTCGTGGCGGGACGGAACTGGCGGGAGAGTAGGAACGGACCTTGGCCTCCATCTCGGTGTAGTTCATGACCGCTATCAAAGTCAGCGGATCGCCTTTGTCAGGGGAGGAGGATCGGAGGCCATCTAGAAGGCCTGGAGCGTTTGGGGTTCACGGCGGGGACGTACCATTCTGGACCTTGCGGACTCCCGCCTTGAGGTCATACAAGGTCAGGTTGCTGACCTGGTCTTTGAGGTTGGCGAAATCCATGGCGCTCTCAGCACAGAAGGGAAATCTGGCACAGGATCAATTGGAACCGCGACAGGAAGCGACCGGCGGGGACAAGGGCAGGAAGTCAAGTGGCAGGGGACGAGGAGGCGGAAGTTGAGACGGCCATCGCCTCCAGCTGGCATCGATCGCCGTTGGGCCCCAAGCCGTCACGTGGCGCCCCCTGACCCGTCAATGAATGATTGAATGCTACACGCTACACTTTACAACACCTCTACAATAACCATTCCATAGAGTATATACCAGAGCATCATCATCATTCCTCGCAAGGCACATATAAGGGGTACGTACATACATATATTTCATTCAATCATCAGGGGGGGCAAAAAAAAAACACACACACATCAAGTATATGGGAATCATGGGCTCATCTCCCCCATGCCATCTCGGGGTCCCATCCGAGATGAGCCTTTTCATCGGCAACATGACACAAAGAAAAAGGGATATCACAAGAGAAATGCACATCGCAAAACACAAAAAAACAAAATATCAACGAATCGTATCGAATGGACTGGCATACCGCTCCATCACTCATTATAGAACTTCCTCATAATCAGGTGTAAGAAAAGATTGACGTTGACCCGCAGGTGCCCATCGAAGAAATCCAGGAACTGCATGTTGTTAAACTGGGCTTGCAGCAGGTCATCCAACGGAACCTGCGCGTTGGCGCCGGGGATCATCATCGGTCCACTGCTGCCATCGATGGTGAAGACACCGACTTCATTACTCGAGATGGTCAGGTCGACCCGGTCCCACTGCCGCTCAGTGTAGCCCTTCCAATGGACAAGGACACCCTTGTCCGCTAGGTTGCGCGCCGAGTACTTGTAGGATCCGAACTTGAACACCTTGCCCGATTTCTGAAGCTCGCGCTGGTGATCCCACTGCTTGGTAAACGGCATGAGGAACCGCTTCTTTCCCTTCTTGTTCTGCAACGTCACCATGGCCTGCTCGATGTAGTCATTATACGTCTTGAGTTGTTGATCCAGCCACATGGCTTGGTCGTTCAGACGTGTAAGCGTCATCCGAGCGCTATCCAACTCCCGTTCTCGTTGGATCCTCCGGCGGTGCTTCGTGCGAATATCGATGGCAATCGCATTCAGGAGATCCTGGTAGTAGTTGTCACGGCGGATCTTGCCGGTTTGTTCCAGTTGCAAGATGTTTTCCAGGGCCGTCTGCTTCAGTTCGGAGTAGCTCATCGAGGCAAGGTCAACCATGGTGTTGGCTTCCGAGTATGCACTTTGTCGGGGATTGTTTGCGCTCAACTCATCGCGCACCAGCATCATCCATTTGGCTTCATCCTCCTCAGTGGGCGGCTTGACCATGATGTCCAACAGATTCGCACCCGTCTGGACCCGAATAATGTAGAGAATGCATCGCTTGGTTTCCATAAACAGTGCTTTCACGTCTGCTTCCGGGTCTAATCCAACTGTCAGTCTCCGATGCAGCTTAGTGACGGGGGAAGGGGGCATTTCTTACCTTCAACCTGAGCCAGCTTGGGATTCAGGGTAAGGCTGATTTCAGAGGAGTTGACACTCATCAGCTCACTCTCATTAGACTTGACATTACCCAGGTCGCGAATGACTTCTTTCAGAATATCGTCCGGGTTCTGGCAGATGTAATGGATTTCGCTGGCGATAAGTTGATGAATAGAGAAAATGTCGGACATCTTGATAAACAAGGTGGGCTTCGTTTTGGCATAGAGATCGTTGAACTCGTCGATGTCAAAGTACGTTTCTGCGTCCTGAACCGAGACCACTACAACAAAGTCAGCACCGTTCAGAAATTGCATATTATTGGGGAATAAATACTCACTGTCGCCCCAGATCTGGCCAAGCCGTTGGATGGAATCCCCGATGTAGCTATTTAGTGGCTGAAGGTAGACATTCTCCGCGCCAAAAAGCCGGCCGGAGGCTATCTGCGCGATCACCTTTGAGATCTCTGATAGGTTTCGCTTCTGCTCCTGGGTCAATCCCCGGTCCACCACTCCATACCTCTCTGGTTCGACCATGGCAGGATGGAAGTAGTTCCTCCACACCCAGTGGCCCGCAGTCTGGAGAATAAACCCAGGATTTTCCCGAGGGAATCGGTGGAGAAGGCTGTCGTACATCTGTTTCGCGATATATCGGATTCCAAAGGGCATCCTGTACAAGAGTTCCTCAAAGGCAGAAAAGAATTGGTCGGCAATATCGCGAAGATCCTGGAGGTGTTGAATGAATGTCGCTCTTGTTTCTGGATCTTTAATCGCCTCCTCCCTCGGGAGGTCCAGTCGGCGTCGGCTTCGCTTGCCGGTCCGAAGCTCTTCGTTGTTGATCGCCGAGCGATAGATCTGGATGGGGTCGCTCTCCAAGTCCAAATCTGGGTTCTCGACCACATTTTCCCTCACGATGGGGCCCAGGATATCGCGCATAAACTTTCGATCCCGAGGGGACTTGATGTAGGACGCGAAGAGCTTATTCCAGAAAGAGCTGCACCGTAGATACTCATGGAGCGAATCGAAACTTTCGATCTCCTCCCTGGCGGAGCGGGCGAGCAGCTTGATGAGGTAGTATTCTTCACGCCTCTTCTGAGAGTATCCAAAGAGACCCATCATCAAGTGTCTGATCCGCTCATACTCCTTCTCTGCCGTGTTGAGCTCACGCAGCCGTCGGAACAACCGCGCCAGGTATTGAGACTGCGTCTGGAGGAGGAAGAAGAAAACTTGGTACTGCTCCAGCTTTCTTCTCGACGTCTTGTTCAAAGCCTTGAGGTCGAATGGGTCTTTGGACGAGATCTCTCGGTTTGGCAAAAGGCTTCCCACGTGGCCACCAAAATGCTTCTGGTGCTTCACAACTTCATCGAGGGTGATTTTGTTTTTGACAAGGAGAGCAATCTTGATATCAAGCTGACTGATATACTGTTCAGCCAACTCGTTTTGCCGAACCTGTTGGACAACCAATTTTCTCGTCCGCTCAAATTCGATTTCCTCGTCAAAATCAAACTCACTATCATTCAGCAGATGCACGAATCCCTTGACAGTTCCCACAGGTGGGTTCTTTCCACTTGTAAGGCTCTTGTATGCTTGGCCCTGGATCCGACCTCGTACAAAACTTTGCGCTTTGATTACCTTGTCCATATTTTCTCTGTAATGGCGGCGCTTTGCTTCAAACCTTGACCGGACGAGGTATCCACGGATTTGCGACTGAAGATCCATCACATCATCTTCGGCAGCGGCCAGGTCTGCGAGGGTTTGACCGACGTCGACCCGAACAAGCATGGCTCTTATTTGTGCTTGGAGCTGGCTAACTTCATCCTCGCAATCATCCAACTGCTCAAGTATACCGCCGACGTCAATTCGAAGGATTGCCGCGCGAATAAGAGCTTGAAGGTTGGTTATCACCAGATCTTCCTGCTCTAGAGCTTCCGCATCGGCATCCAGTTTCGTTCTGAGAACGGCGCCCCGAGCCATGGACTGCAGTGCCAATATTGATGCCTCCTCTCCCTTCAAGGATGCACGTTGAGATTCCAGGAAGGACCGGGTAGCGTTCGCTCGGGAAATACTTTGAAGTTCGATGACTGATGGTACATGCTGGTTCAAATCTTGTCGGAGGTGTTCAAGGTGTTCTCTAACAGCATTACCACGCACAATCGATTGAAGAGAAGTGCACTCAGTTTCTGTTTTTGCGAGAGCCTCTGCTTGCTGCAGTTGGAATTTCCTGACAGCAAAAGCCCGAGCGCCTGCTTGAAAAGAGGTAATTGATGAAACTTCCTGGGTAAGTGAGGACTTCGTTTCTTCGATGCCTTTCCGGGTCAACATCCCTCGGATAAGCGCTTGCAGAAGTTCAGTGCCTACTCCAGCCTCGTCGATCTCTTCATACTGTGCGTTCATCTGCTGCCGGACGAAGGCGCCTCTGATAAAAGCTTGAAGCTCTACCACACTTGACTCGGCGGATCGTGTTGCTTCATACTGCTTCATGAACTGGCTGCGCTGGAAAGCTCCCCGGATCAGAGCTTGAAGTTCTACCACATCCGGCTCGCTGGACCGTACTGCTTCGTATTGCTGCGTAAACCGAATGCGCTGGAGAGCTCCTCGAATCAGAGCCTGGAGCTCCACCACATCCGGCTCGCTGGACCGTACTGCTTCGTATTGCTGCGTAAACCGACTGCGCTGGAGAGCTCCTCGAATCAGAGCCTGGAGCTCCACCACATCCGGCTCAGTGGACTGCACTGCTTCATATTGATTCATGAGCTGATTGCGCTGTAGAGCGCCTCTAATGAGAGCTTGAAGTTCTATCACGTCTGCCTCGGCGGATTGTGTTGCTTCGTATTGCTTTGAGAACTGCTTGCGCTGCAGAGCACCCCGAATGGCAGCCTGCAGCATCAGAACGTTCTCCTCCGCATCTCTTGTATCCTCGTAGAGGTCGGACACGATCTTTCGTTGCAGCGCTCCTCTCAGGGCTGCTTGGATCCTCTTGATACCCGATTCCTCTTTCCGCATACAAGTTCGAACGTGATTCACTTGAGCCCTTGCCTTGGCTCCCCGGATAAGGGTCTGCAGCCGCAGTACATCAAGCTCCTGGGCCTGGTAGTTTTCTCTATCGCCTCTTTGGCGGTTTCGGACCAGAAAGGCTCGACAAATCGCTTGCAGATTTATGGCGAATGTTTTCATGTCCAGTCGGTATTGAACAACCTGACGGGCCCACTCGCCGCGTATCCTCGACTGCAGCTCAACCAGGAAAGGCTCGAAGTCCCACAAATCGTTCATCACGTTGCCGAGCTTCAGTCGTAGCATCGCTCCCTTGACCTGAGCTTGGAACTCCGCAATCGAAGCCTCGTTCTCGTGCAATTCGCGATGTATCCGATCTTCCTCGGATTCCGGCTCCGGCTCTGGTTCGGGTTCTGGTTCTGCTCCGAAGTTGGCGGCCATTCCTGTGAAACTGGGCATGCTGACGCCCGCCTTATCGAGACCCTTCTGCGTTTGCTCAAGTTCATGGTGTTCGAATTCTAATTGACCCACCAGATTCCCCATTCGAAAATCGACGAGGCCTTTCTTGAACATCAGCCATGACAATGCGTGGACGCAGTGGATGACCTTGGGGAGGTTTTTCTTCTCGTAGAGATCAATGAGCTCGAACCTGAATAGCTCCGGCAACTCCACTTCATCCAGGAACCGAAAAAACAGTGCTATATTGTCGGAATGGCGATACTGTAGCCGCGGGTGTCTGAAAATCCGAAAGGTTCGGTTTGGGTACATCGATTGAACCACCTCCGCGAGCGTTACTCCGTCACGCAAGGCTTCTTCCAATTGAACAATCGGCGGGATTTGTTTCTGAATGACCTCTTCGATCCATTCTTTGGCCTCTCCGATATGGCAGAGGTACTCGTATGCCTGTAGGAATTGCCGTTGTTTGTCCATCCAATTTCCAGCCGCCCACGCCGATGCCGGCTTCTTCCGCCCTACTATGGGGTTATTGTTTCCGGTCACTGTATCAGCTCGCTTCAAGCGTCGTCGTCCCTGCAACCCCACCACAGATGAACCATAACTATCAAGAGCAAATTCTTCTGTCTCTCCGGACTTTGCGAATTTTGATAAGGTTCGAAGGTGGCCGGTTGACGATTTCTGGAATGTCTCTAACTCCGGAGCCGACAGGGTATGAGTGACCTGCGCCGAGTTAGACAAGCTATGAGCATGGTGCGCTCTCACTTGTGACTTGGTATGAGGCGAGACAGCATCCGGGGAGCAGTTATGAGGCGAGCTGGCTTTCGTGGGACTCCGATCGTTGTGTGACGCCTTCTCCTTGGGGGTTTCAACTTCCTGGTAATGGGCGTGGCGGGATTCAGGGGTCTGTGGACGATTTTCCTTCCAGTACTGAGGGTTGTCGACGGTCTGGCTTCGGTTATGGCGATAGGCGGGCTGCTTGGTAGTTGCAGGAGATGAGTTGGGAGATGAGTTGGGGGCTTGTGAAAGTGGTCGCAATGAGCGGCGGATATTCTCATAAGTGGCGCCCGCATTGGCCCAGCTTTTCCCTTGGGAGGCGCCTCCAGACATTTTCTCGGAGATGGTGGTGTTTACTTCGCTCTTTCCCCGTCTATGGCCGAGCACAGACCCAATGGACGCGGCTGAGGAGACGGTGCTCGTGCGACTGGGAGCAAATGAATTTGACGAGACGGTGTATATGGATGAGTTTGTGGAAGCCGTTGATCCATGGCGGAGTGGGCTCGATGTCTGGTCAGGAGAATCCGTCTGTGTGCGTCGGAGAGATGCTAAATGGCTGAACATCACGGTTGCCGATCTGAACAGAAGAATGCGATAACCAATGGAAATGGAAGAGGCTCGGCTTCAATTGGCCGCATACCTACCTCCCGGACCGAAGCAGCAAGCCGACAAAAGTCGAGCGCACAAAAGGTTGCGTGGATATCACTGGGATGGAATGTTCATCCAAGGGAGAGGCTGCATGACCCTGTGGTAACGGGAAGAATTGGGCCGGGAAGAATCGGTTGATGTAGAAACGGAAGGGCTTGGGCCTGAAAACACCTGATAAGGGAAAGATCAGAATCAACGCTGGGGGTTGCCACTGGATCGCGAGTAGACTGATCCCACTCGGTCGCAAGATCCAAGATCCGAGTCGCGCGCAGATGGATTGATCTGTGAAAAAGAATACTGTAGCAACAGGAATAAACAAAAGAGAAGACGGTCAGCGCTAAAGCGGGGGTTCGGCGACCAAGTAAATCGGAGGCAGGAACGAGGGACGAGGAACTGTCCCCAGCCCCCAGCCAAGAGCGAAAACAAATCTCCCAATCGGGTATGGCGTGCACGGGCAGGTGACTGGGCCGCCGATGCTTCAGCCAGTGACGTCGATCAGTGCCTCAGCCACAGATTCCTGTGGCTGGTAGTACATACTTCCCACGATGGCATCGATCAATTCTCCGTCCCTCGTGCAAGATCGCGTCTGTCCGATCGATCGATAGTTTATTTCGGTCGCTGCTAGGTATGAGAGGACCCAAAGGAGCCTGTCGCAGTTAATACCTAGAAAATTCTTTGGTAATTTCGTAGCTGTTTGTTGTATTACGAGAAGAAAAAAACCACTACTTAACTAATATATATCCTATCACCAAAACATTCAGTTGGCATAGACACTATCCGTGGAAAGCTGTTTATATCTGAGCTCGCTAAACAATCTCAGCCTGTTCGCAAGTCTCCACATATTACTCAATTCTACTTACTCGGATCAATTAAATAGCAGCGAACTGCTCAAGCAGGGCGATATTTTATCATCTATCTTATCAAGATTAAATGCGGGTAATTGGCCAAGGCGCTCGATCCTACGAAGGAGCTAAGACCCCAGTGGATTTGATCCCCTGGATAAGGCTGTCGGGAGTGGCAGACTCTTCACATCTTGCTCTCCAACCCCTCATAGATCGGCAGGTAGACCGTGAATGTAGATAAACCAGGAGGGGTGGGATGCCGGATACCGGATACCGCCGCGGTCACGGGAGCCCGAGGGACAAGAGGCATCGCCGCCCATGACGATGAACTCGTGGAGGGGTGAAGGATGACCGTCCCACCATCCCCCCACTAGCGTCAATTATCGCCAACTCGTCGGGATACGAAACCTACAACTCTCCCCATTCACCACGCGCTCCTTGGAATTCCTCTTACTGGCGCACACGGGAAACCACATCAGGGAAAATGACCGACGCCGAACCCCTCTACGTCTACAAGCTCATCCCGTCTACAGCTCCGGTCCGGGAACCTCTCCCCGAACGGCTGCCGGTTAGCGAGATCGATGAGCAATCAGGATTTGTCCACCTCTCCACAGCATTCCAAGTACCAAACACCCTCAAGTTCTTCTTCAAAGACGAGCCGCTTGTCTACGTGCTCCGGATTCCGTTCCAACGGGTATCCGGCCAGGTCCGATGGGAAAATCCCGAGGGGACTGTATGCGGACCGCGACCGAAAGAGGGCCTGTTTCCGGTAAGTTTACACCAGCTATGTCGACAACTGGCCATATACACATGTATACTACAGCGGAAATTCCTAGACTGATCATCTGCATAGCATCTGTACAATGACCTCAAGCTGGGTAAAGACGAGGTAGAAACCGTTGCGATATGGAAGAACGAGGAAGGTTGGGATAAAGCACTCATACAGGCAAAGCCGTGGCTTCTGTATTGATCTCTTTACGCATTACACTGAGATCCAGAGCCATGATACATGTACATATCCTCCCACAAACTGTCCCAGAGCTATGTTCTGGAGCAAGCAAGTAACGGACCATGCAAAGCCTCGGCACCATAGAAGTCTGTCGTAGACTTTCAACTTTAATTCAATCCCCTAGAGGATAGCAGTGCAGGACCTGGCCGTCTATCCCGAGTTAGCAGATACAAGAGGCAGACCGGCAGCCTTTGCCGTAGACCTGGCGAGAAAAGACTTACAAAAGAGCGAAGCGTCTGCGCTGGCCAGAAAAATAAAGCTTGTAGCGACTTCGCTCGGCTGGCCAGGTCGACCGATTGAAGATCCAGACCCAAAGTTTTCCATCTCTTCAGCTTCTCGGGTATCGACCTGAATAGGTGTATAAACAGGACCGGGGCTGTCAAGAATCATAGTTAACATCTGCATTTGCTCGTGGAAGGGTCCGTTGAACTTACGCTACTGCATTAACGCGGATACCCTTCGGCTTCAGCTGGGCGGACAATGATCTGGTAAAGCTAACAATAGCGCCTTTGGTCGCACTATAGTCAACCATGCCGCTGGTCCCTCGGAATGCCACCGTGGAAGTAGTGTTTATAATGCTAGAAGCTCAGTTAGTTGTGACCAAGTAATTCCACTCAACGAGGGAGGAACTGACGAATCGCCCTTGGACAAATGCGGGAGGGCAAATTTTGTGACCGCGAACATCTGGATGATATTGCTTTCGAAGGTGTCGGTGACATTGTCGAGATCAATCTGCGCCAAGTCCTTGCACATGTATTGCTTCGAGGCGTTGTTGACAAGAATATTCAGTTTCTTATAACTACGCCTACCGTCAGCAAAGTATCATGGCAGACGGATTAAGGGCCAACCCACGTGCTCATATGCTCTTCAACAGCCTTGTGGCATGTCTCGCGATTGGCTAGATTTCCACCGAAGAGATGGCATGATCTGCCCTCGGATTCAACCATTTTCTTGGTATCTTGGGCATCCTCTTCCTCTTCTGGCAGGTACACGATGGTGACGTCGGCCCCCTCGCGAGCCATTAAAACCGCGACCGACCGGCCAATTCCCGAACTACGAGGAGGTTAACTGTCCAATCTTGGCCTATCGTGCCTGTCAGGAATACATACTCGCCACCTGTGATGAGAGCCTTTTTGTCCTTCAGTTTTCCAGAACCGACGTACTCAACGAAGGTTCCACTGGATTCCAATTTGGTTGCTTCACTTGCCGGTGCCATGTTTTTCTCCAGCCTGATATATAATATGCTTAGCTTTAGCGAGCTCCTGACTGCCATATAGAGATGAAGGGAAAGACTACCCTGGCTTAGCTTGGGCTTGAGCTGCTTGGGGTGGCTGGAAGACGCCTTCTTTGCCCATTGCAGATGCCATTGTGTCCACTGGTTGTGTCAAGTGATTATCATAGAAAGATATTGAGCAAGAGGTAAAACAATCATGGCTTTGGCGGTCTATATATGCCAAACAAACTTCATTGCCTTCTGTCACCCTGGCGTCATGGAGTTGCACTACGTAATTAGCCGGTGCCACATCTCAGCGATACATGGCAGTCCTCAGCAGCATAACATCATAGCCCTCAACCTAGATTAATAAAATTATGAATTCATTGTCTCTATCCATTTTGTTATGAGTTGTAAGCAGATATTGAATGTTGACGTATTGTCCATAACCATGGTCGCCACCAGGGACGGTTAGTGCCAGAAGTATGACGGAGTAAAAGTAGACAGAAGATTTAGTACCACTTTAGATGACCCAAGGTAGACTAATAATAGCAAAGAATCAATGCTAGTGTTCAACTTCATCTAGCACTACATAGTCCATATCTAAGACATTGTAATGATCTGATTAGATCCAACGACTACCCTGGCAACCCTCCTTATGTACGTAGTGTTGCACATCGTACTTTTGTCGATATCTTATCGGAAAGACTGGCTAGTGTGGCTAGTGACGCGGTGCTGATAAAAAAAAAGATCCCGCCAAAGGAGCCATCATGGGAGGGAAAAACCGCGTAGATACCAGCCTGAAGGGTCGGCTCTTATCACCGCAAGCAGCAATGGGATACCTCGAACCCGGGAGCGTTCCTATTATTAACACGCGAGGGGCAATTTTTGGTGATTCCACTTGTATGAGTCAGAATTATCAATGTCACCCCTCGCTCTCACCGCCTGGCTGGGGTTCGTTTAACAGCCAATCAGGACCCGTTGCGGACAGCGGCAAGACGAACCATGCCCGTTGCGGCAAGATTTTTTGCAGAGATTGCTAGCGGCTAGCGTCTGCGGCAGAAGTCAAAAGGCAATTTTTTTCTCCTCCAATTTTTCTTCTTTTTCCTTCTTTCTTTCCTTTGGGAAAGGAAGACTTTCCCCATCAGCAGAACGTTTCTATCGTCGATCTGTTGATTATCTTCGATTCTTGATTCTAGAATTCTCTCTACGAGTTACGATAGAAACACTAGAGTCTTTTTTTCACAATGCCTATCTCCAACGGTGACTCTCTTGGCTGCGCCATGAAGGCCGAGATCCAGGACCACACCAAGGCCCTGGAGGTCCTGGAAAAGGAGTACTCTACCGGGGACGGTCTTGACATTGACACCCTGTTGGACTCCGACAAGCACGGAGCGTTGACCTACAACGACTTCCTCATCTTGCCCGGATACATCGGTAAGGCGAACATTTGCAGCCTATGGTGATTCTGATCGAGCTCGGTTGCTTATGCCCATGACAGGCTTCCCTGCCTCCGATGTCAGCCTGGACACCCCCGTCACCAAGCGTGTCTCTCTGAAGGTCCCCCTTCTCTCTTCCCCCATGGATACCGTTACCGAGCACAACATGGCCATCCACATGGCTCTCCTCGGTGGTCTGGGTGTTATCCACCACAACTGCGCTCCTGCCGAGCAGGCTGAGATGGTCCGCAAGGTCAAGAGATACGAGAACGGTTTCATCTCGGACCCCGTTGTGCTTTCTCCCCAGGCCACCGTCAGCGAGGCTAAGGAGCTGAAGGCCAAGTGGGGTTTCGGTGGATTCCCCGTCACTGGTAAGTCCGATTGATTTTTTTTATCTCATATGCCCCCTTCATCGTGATGATCAAAAATCTTTTTTCTTTATAACTTTCGTTCCACTGGAGCAGCGAGAGTTGCGATGTAGAGAAACAGAATTCATCTGACCCTTCAAACCCTCATGACATGTTATTGCTTGGTTCAAGTCAAAGCCATCGATTCTAACTGCATTGATCATGATAGAGAACGGAACCCTTCGCTCCAAGCTTGTCGGTATCGTCACTTCTCGTGACATCCAGTTCCACGACAACCTCAATGACCCCGTCACTGTCATCATGTCCACTGATCTCGTCACTGCCCCTGCCGGCACCACCCTGGCTGAGGCCAACGAGGTCCTTCGTTCCTCGAAGAAGGGCAAGCTCCCCATCGTGGATGAGAACGGCAACCTGATCTCCCTGCTGTCCCGCAGCGATCTGATGAAGAACCTTCACTACCCCCTCGCCTCCAAGCTTCCCCAGTCCAAGCAGCTGATCTGCGCTGCCGCCATTGGTACCCGTGAGGAGGACAAGACCAGACTCAAGATGCTTGTCGAGGCTGGTCTCGATATCGTTATCCTGGACAGCAGCCAGGGTAACAGCATGTACCAGATCCAGATGATCCGCTGGGTCAAGGAGAACTTCCCCGAGATCGATGTTATCGGTGGTAACGTCGTTACTCGTGAGCAAGCCGCAGCTTTGATTGCTGCCGGTGTCGATGGCCTGAGAATTGGCATGGGCAGCGGCAGTGCTTGCATTACCCAGGAGGTCATGGCTGTCGGTCGTCCCCAGGCCGCCGCTGTCCGCAGTGTGACCTCTTTCGCCGCCCGCTTCGGCGTTCCCTGCATCGCCGACGGTGGTATCCAGAACATTGGCCACATCGTCAAGGGTCTGGCTGCCGGTGCCTCCACTGTCATGATGGGTGGTCTCCTTGCCGGTACCACCGAGTCCCCTGGCGAGTACTTCGTCAGCAAGGAGGGTCAGCTTGTCAAGGCCTACCGTGGTATGGGCAGTATCGCTGCCATGGAGGACCGCAAGGCTGGCGCTGGCAACAAGGACAGCAAGGCCAGCAACGCTGGTACTGCTCGTTACTTCTCCGAGAAGGACAGCGTCCTGGTTGCTCAGGGTGTTGCTGGCTCCGTTCTTGACCGTGGCTCCATCACCAAGTTCGTCCCCTACCTCGTTGCTGGTATCCAGCACTCTCTGCAGGACATTGGTGTCCCCAGTCTTCAGGGCCTGCACGACGGTGTGAACAAGGGTACTGTCCGCTTCGAGATGAGAAGTGCCAGCGCCATGGCCGAGGGTAACGTCCACGGCCTGCACAGCTATGACAAGAAGCTCTACGCTTAAGCGGTGAAAGCTTAAGGGATGGAGTTTTTTGTTTGTTTGTTTACTTTTTCAAGAGCCTATCTGTTGATATGTCTTGTTACATGATGATATGTGGCTGTTACGAAAAACAAAAGCTCGGGCATGGGGAACAGGAGTTCGACTTGTGGTGACGCACAACTTTGGTTCATGGTTATCAATGCATTATGCCTTTTTCAATAATTATATCCACAACCTAGACTTACGACAGTCACCAATATAAATATTTCTGTCAGATGTGTGCACCTTGTACTTTGTAGTTGGCTGGTAGATCCTCGATCAGACTTAGTAATCTGGCGGTCTGCCGCAGAACGCGGGGTCGGCACTACCCTTGCCTAGGCTCTGCAACCGCGGCCTGGGGATCCGGTCCCTTTGGCCCATTACCCTGCCATGAAGTTACACTTTATTGTCATCCATCAATCAGCATATCGGTCTCAGAGAGGGTCTGCTCACACGCCTGTCCGCATTGACCTGGGGCACCATGATTGCAAGCCCTCAAGGGATTCCCTGGTTAATGTGTAACTCTCCATTCCGGCGGGAAGTTGCCCGAGGTATTCGGCTCTCAGTTTCTAGACTATCATATAGACCACAGCAACCCTGGTTATCCCAAAGCCGCTTCGGTCATCCTGTGTCTAGATCAAGCTCTTCTGTGTCCAGACCCCAGCAAGCATCTGCAGCCCAGAACATGTCGTCTGAGAAGGTTCCGAAACCCAAGGCTACGCTGGCCGTCCCTCGGCCGAGTTCAAGGTTCGTCCTCGCTGGCTTAGTCTCGTCGCATGATAGGACGGCTATCTTGGTGTCCATTTCATCCTATGAGGTATCAAGTTCCCCAGCTAATAATCCCCAGTGTAGTTCTCATATCGCCCCGCAATGAAGTCCTGCTTCTCCACCGAGTCAAGACATCCACGTCGTTTGCATCGGCGCATGTCTTCCCCGGAGGTAACCTCTCCAAGCAGGACGGACCATGTCCCCCACCCGAAGATCTCTCCCGACACAATGACGGCCCCTGGTACCGCCATGCCGCTATCAGAGAGCTCTTCGAAGAAAGCGGCTTTCTCCTAGTGAAAGACCGCGACTCGGGAAAGATGCTCGCCGTCCCGGAGGAGCAGCGTGAAGCCGGTCGACGCGCGATCCATCAACATAAAATCACGTTTACGGACTGGCTGAAGGAACAGAATCCTGCTGCGGTGCCGGATATAGGTGGGATATGCATAATCCGTCTGTTGGACTCGGTGCTAATGAGAGATAATTCCCGTAGAGCAATTGATCCCCTTTACGCGGTGGATTACGCCTACAAATGTTCCCAAACGGTATACGACGCAGATGTACCTCTACTTCTTACCCTTGCCGTTGGACATTGAGAAGCCGATTCTAGATGAAATCCCGTCGGAAGGGCAGGCGGAGGAGATCCAGATCCCGACGAGCGATGGCGGCGTGGAGATCTCCGAGGCGAGGTTTCTGCCTGCGTCGGAATGGATCCAAATGGCGCAGAGTGGTGAAGTTATGCTGTTTCCGCCTCAGTTCTTGCTTCTTCATTTGGTGGCGGAGTTTCTGAATAAGGCTCCCCCGGGAACAGAGTCAGTTGAGGAGCTGGGGCGGCGACGAGCAGAACTGATGCAGTTCGTTCAATCGGATCGGCCACCCTGGACGGAGAAGTGTATCTGCCCGAAGATGCTAAAAACATCGTCTGATGGACGGACCGTGCTAGCATTGGACCATCCGGGCCCAGAGCTGAAGACAAGTGGCCGACAGGGGGAGACAGAGCGGGTTGTGCTAGTGAAGTTCAACAAAGGAACTGTCAAGGACGTCGAGGTGCGATGGAAAAAGGACATGTTCGGAGAGAGCCATCTGTAACAACATCGCCAGTATACTACAACATAGTACATATGCATACCTAGTTCGTTGCCTCATCAGGCCCCCCCAGCCCTGTAACATACATACCATACATACCACCTCGCACCAGCCACACACCCTTCCGCCCGGCCAATCCACCGCCACACCCCACTCACGCACCCACCAATCCCATCCCTTAATGACCCCTTAGTCATCAAGCCCTCGACAAACAATCACATGACCCACAACCCGCATTCGCCAGAAGGTCAAGAAAGTCGACGGCGGAATTTCACGCACCGTCCGCCAGTTTAACCCGCCAGCGCAAACCTCCGTCCTTCTCACCGTCGTCAACCTCAACCCCCCAAACCAACCCGCCAAAATGGAGAACGAGAAGGGAGAGATTGTCGATCTGTACGTATTCCTTTTTTTTTTTACTGCCAGGCTGTCAGGCTGTCGGATGGGTGGGTGATTGTCGGATGGGATATGCGATTGATCGGGTGATCGGGGGGGCTGTGTGCTATCGCGAACAACGAAATGTTCGGCTATGCGGGGGTAATACTTGATGGTATCGGATTGAGTGGGATTGGACAGGATATGGATATGAGTTGGGGAGAAAAAAAGGGAGGAGTTGACCGATTGGACATCGCATCATCGCATATCCCATCCGACATTCGCGACACCCAATTCAGCCACAGCTCAAAGTGCAGTGCAAGACAAATAAAAGAAGATCCATGCTAATATAACATTATCCAGCTACGTCCCCCGCAAGTGCAGCGCCACCAACCGCATCATCAAGGCCAACGACCACGCCTCGGTCCAGATCTCCATCGCCAAGGTTGACGAGAACGGTCGCTACACCGGTGAGAACCACACCTACGCTCTGTGCGGATTCATCCGTGCCCGTGGTGAGAGCGATGACTCCCTGAACCGCCTTGCCCAGCGTGACGGCTACATCCGTAACGTCTGGTCCGCCTCCAGCCAGCGGTAAATGTTGGTTTTTTTGAGGAACGGGTGATGGATGGATGCATGATGAATGTGGGAGTGTTGATGATGGTACGTACACCTCTACCTATGTATACATACATGTATGTGGTTTTCCAGGGGGGTAATAAGCTAATACAACTGATGATATAGGATGAAGACGATATTCAATATCTCAGAATCTAATCTTTCTTTCCCTCCCCCCAATTTACCAGGGTTGGGAAAAAAGAAAAGTGAAATACCAAAAATTTTTCTTTAACAAAAATTTTATTTTATCTCCATCAATCAATTTACTTCCTACTTCATCCAACCCATTTTCTCCCTTTCCTATTTCCTATTTCCTAATTCCTTATTTTCTATTCCCGGTATCCTCACTTCACTTATCTTAGTGAGTAATTGAGATGATCCCCGTAGTAGTTTATTTCCTTTTCCCATTCTATTCTATCCTATCCTATTCTCTTCCATTTTCTTTTCATTTTATATATTCTATAGTTTATCCTATCCGGCACATCCAAACCCTCCTCACTCCAAACGGGAGATCGGATTGATTGGTTCTCAAAACTAATTATCTGGTCTTTTCTGTTTCCTACTACTATGAGTTGAGGAGGTAGAAAGAAAGAAAGAAAGAAAGAAAGTAGATTCATTCATACATTCATTCATTCATTCATTCATCGCCGAAGATTAATTATGCTTGCCGCCGACTGAAGAGCCACTTTTGCAGAGATGTGCACTGGGGCACAGATACGGGTGGGACATCTTTCTTTTTCTTTTTCTTTCTCTCGTCTTAGCAGTTAGGGGGTTTGGTTTCTTGTTTGGTAGTATTGTGTTTTGGTTTTTTTTTGTTAGTGAAGGAAGGAAGGAAGGAAGGTAATTGTTTAAAATGCTTTTCATTCTACTCGTAACCGGCCCGTCGTCTCGTAGTCTTTCTTTTTTTTCCCTTTTTGCATGTAGGTACTTCCAGATGGTGTGTCTATGTGGAGTCTTGATTTTAGCTGGTAGAAAACATGTGCCCATTCTAGTCATCTATCTAGTCCTTCTCCAGTCTGACGGCCGGGTTGCTCTCGATGAAGTTGAGATCGACCTTGTGGCCCAGCAGTTCTCGGATGTTGCTGACACCGTACCTGTAACACGTTAGTCCTGATCTTGTCCTACCCCCAGCTAGATACTTACTTGATCATGGTCGGTCTCTCAAGACTCAATCCCCATCCGTAAACTTGCATGCCCTTGGGGATACCCATCGGCTCCAACATCTCCGGTCGGAACATACCGCTGTTGCCGATTTCAACCCACTTACCAAGGCCTGCGTGGTAGCCGAAAATCTCCATACTGGGCTCGGTGTACGGGTTGTAGGCCGGCTTGAAGCGCAGTCCGTGGATGCCCATCTTGGCGAAGAAGACCTCCATGAAGCCAATCAGGCCACCAAGGGTGAGGCCAAAGTCGGCAATGACACCCTCGATCTGGTGGAACTCGGCCAAGTGGGTCGCGTCAACCGCCTCGTTACGGAACACTCGGTCGATACTGAAGTATCTCGCCGGGCGAGGGTTGGCCGCAAGCTTGTGCAGAACGTATGTCGAAACCGAGGTGGTGTGTGTGCGGAGAACCAGCCGCAGCGCCTCGTCGGCATCCCAAGGGTAGCGGTAGCCAATGGATCCGTACTTGCCATTCTCATGCACCTGGCGGACGTCGTCCCAGTACTGCTTGTAATCGAGGGGCTTCTCCTGGGTAGCGGCCGACGCGGCCTGGACGGTCTTGGGACGGTGAGGGTCGTTCGGCGGGTCCTCACGGGGAGGGTCGGCCTTGGCCGGGTCGGCAATGTAGAAGGTATCTTGAAGGTCACGGGCGGGGTGTTGCTGAGGGACGAAGAGGGCGTCAAAGTTCCAGAAGCCCGTCTCCACGAAACGGTTGGTAGGCATCTCCTCGAAGCCCATTTCGAAGAAGATGTTGCGGAATTCCTGGCGCACCTTGTTCAGGGGGTGGAAAGCACCAGAGGGCGTGGGAGCACCCTTGGCCTTGAAGTTGTAGGGCTTCAGCTGGGCCGTCTTCCAGGAGCCGTTCATGAGCATCTCCGCCGTCAGGTCGGTCTCCTCCTTGACGAACTCGCGAGCGAACTTGGGGCCCTTGGAGATCTTGAATGAGATGATCTTCTGCAGGGCGACCAGCTTGCGCCGCTTCAAGTCCGTGAGGGCCTTCTGGTCTGCCAGGCTCTGGGTGTTCTTGACGGTCAGCAACTGCTCCCGGGTCTCGTCCACGATGGTCTCGGTCGTTGCCCGCAGGAGGTCCTTGTCCTTCTTGATCCAGCCCTTCTTGAAAGCATTGCCCTGACCGATCTTGGCGTTATCCTTTCCGACAATTCCAGGCAATTCGCCGATCTTCAATCCGTCCAGGGCAGCCAAAACCGCCTGGAACACCTTGGCTTCGTGACTGCCGTTGGTGGCAATTTCATCACCTTCGGGGGTCAGGACGGCCACTTCCTTGTCGATGGTGTCATACTCGACCATCTGTCGGGAGGCTAGACGGTCGAGCGCCGCCTTGATATTTAGTGAGGGGGTGGAGGGGAAGGCATCGCTGGAGAGGATGGAGGCATCGGACGCGGACAGGGCGTCCAGGATGGGGTTCGTCATATCGGTCGCCATGATTGCGAGTCGGGGACCCCGGGGCACGGATCGAGGGGGCGTGAAGAAGTGGTGAGGAGACCAGAGGAGCGATTGAGGACTCAATCAGATACTGCCCACTTTCCGAATTTGTGAATGACTCTTTCGGGCTGCCCAGTCCATTACGGCGGGCGCTTGCGACCACCCGTGCCATCCCGTGACCGGCCGTGGCTTTTACCCCGCCATCCACTTCCATAGTACTCAAGTCTCTATCGTCTATCTACTCTCGATCCATATGTACGATGGCGATCTCCAAGGGGCAATCGAATCTGATGGCGTTGGCTTTACCACTGCACCACCTCCCAGTCTGGCCTCGCAGTCTCTCTGATGCAGAGACCCGAGACCGGACGCATCCTCGTCGCCTTGCAGCTGAGCAGGACATGCTCGCATGATCCAGCTCCCAGATCAAGCGATCAGATCAAATGCAACCATTGATGTGTCTATGACGCTGGTCGCTCTCCAGGCTCCTTTCCCTTCGCTGCGAGTGAAGGAGGGATGGTACAGATAAGAGTGCGTGACAGAGAGAGATAGGGAAACCAGCTGTCCCTGCAAAGTATATATAGCCCGGTACATGGAATACCGCACCGAGATCTGCCCCTTTGGGCAGGGCACAGGGTCCCGTGGTGTCGCAGTTCAACTACCGGAGGGTCAAAAGGGTACTTCCATCCGGCATTTACATCCCAACTAGTTTGTCAAGCCATGCCAATGTCCACGGATGACTGCATACAACCCCCGAGTATGTATTCGATTGTGGCTAGTATGTTGTTTGATGAGCTGCTGCCTGCAACGACACGGGCGGTGACCGATCCTCGTCGGTCCTGGAGGCTATCTTATGCAGCGACAACATCCCCAGCATGGAGGAGTGTACTCCGCATCAACTATAACTTCCCGCGCGAATACAAGCAATGAAAGCATCACCCTGACTGACTGACTTGATTGAACTGCGTCAGCGCTAGTGAACCTTTGTCTCCCGCGAGTCCCAAAGCGCAACGGCCGTGACCACAATCCGGGGGACTCCGTAAAGTGACCTGAACGACCCAACGAAGGTTGATCCAAGTTTCAACCCCATGCCATTTGTCGCTGGACTTGGAGAGCTGTCAGCCGTGGTGGCTGGCATGGATAGATACCGCACCTTTTAGTCCGGTTGTCCAAGCAAATTAGCTCCTTACCCAACGGTTAGGCGAGAAGGCGGGTTAGTGTTCGCCCTCAGTCGCAGCAATTGGTGGCCAGGACTATTCCACGTACCCCTTCAACCCCCAGGTAGTAGATGTCATCGGGCCATGACTGGGCCGTGTATTCGGGAAATCTTGCTTTGGAGCAGCTCTTGAAGATCTCGACCAGTCGGTTCTGTGAAGTCATCCCCAGGCAGCCTCAAGTACTAGGTTCTTGACATTTGGTCCAGACACGGACCGAGTCCACCAATGGGCAGGTACAAGCCAACCCTGGGAAGGACTCCCAGCTAACGACCGGCATAAGGCCTGATACCTCGCCGCCATTATTGTCGATACAGGTACCCATCCGGATTCTTACCACTCTTACAACCTTGAACCTCGCATGAGCGTCCCAGACGGGCCTAGCTCGTGGGGCTAGAAAAGGCCCTCCGACTTTGGCGGGGTCTGATTGGCCCATCCATGGAACCGATGGGTCTCGCACGCGACCGTTGGGTCTGGACTAGGCGCCGTCGACGCCCCGGGGATCTTGTCTCCCGGCCTGGTACGGCCCCCCCGTATGAAGATTACCTCCGTTACCTGTATCCGTCATCCCATCTCGCGGGCCCGGCTCTCGTCCCAAGGTAAGCTCCCATACTCTCCCAGACGGAGCCACAGTCCGACTCAGAACAGATGGGAAGTCTAACTAAGTTCCAAGGTCTACTAGTAGACCGACGAACCTTGGGCTTGGGACCTCCATCTAACACTACTACTACTGGGCTAGGGGATCCGTGAGATCTCCGGCCGGCCGGGAATTTTCCAGACTGAACTTATCCGGTGAATGCGAGGGCTGTTCATGCAGTCAAATAGGCAGCAGCTCGGTAGTTAAAGCCCACAGAGGACGAGATCTTCAAGCAAGGTCGACAATCCGGTTAGGCAGGACCATCGTTGTTCGGATAGACCGTGTGTTGATCTACTCGGTACTCCCTGATCATCCCCCCGATCAACGGGAAACGAAGTTGAGGAACCGCTTCCTCTGGCCGGGGACGCGGCAGGTCATTTCCTGTTCCTGCACCTTCTGTCCAGTGTGTTCAGACCAGGGGGGTCGCTTGTCCGTCATCCTGTCATCGCTGCCGCCAGCGTTGACTCGAAACCGGCATAAATGGTCGGGCGTGTGATAGGTAATCTTAACCGGGGCCGACTCACCCATCTAACCTGCTAGAGCCACGGAAAAACGATCGCCACTAGTCTTGGAGCCGATCAGCTGTGTTCCAATCATGACACGCCGTGGATGGAGCATAGCGAAGGTCGACCATCAACACGCGCGCCTGGCGGACTAACCGTAAAATTGGCGTATTGGTGCTGTCTCTGCGATAGATCCTAGTGAGGAGTGTGGGTTGCTTTCCTGATCAAGCTAAATCTCTGTATCTGCCGCCTAAGGAGGGCTATCGACTAGCGTTGTTTGTCATGGGCAAAAAAGTCCAAAGAAGTTTAAAGGGGAAAAAAAAGTACATCCGTACCTGCCTGACTACTTCATCGATCCAAGCAGGGATGCCCGTGCGTTACAGGACACCAAACCTGCAGAGGCTGTGGAAATTGTGGAGGTAAGGCGCCGAGTCGAGGGCCGTCCAGCTTGAGTTCCCGGGGGGGGGGGGGGGGGGGGGGGGGGGGGGTGCTTATGCGCACGCACCCAGGCTGAGGACACCGGCCCAGGGCACACAAGGGTTCGGACGACTTGGGATATTGAGGTGAGACACCCAAGGGACCACTTGCTATTATTATTTCCTTGAGACATGGCGGTCACTCTAGTTCATACCCTTCTGGGCTGTAGTGGCAGTTCGACAAGTAAAAAAAAGCAAAGAAGCAAGCAGACCGATCTCCACCTCGAAACGAGCGTCTGTTCCTACTCGTAGAAGAGAATTTTCGAGGCCGGACCCAAGGGCCCTATCATATCCGGGTACGTATCTACTCCGTGGGAGCAGGAGGAGTAGGTAATAATAATCATCATGGCGATGGAGCTACAGTAACTACCGACCGGGTGGAAGAGCAGCACCGGATCTTCTGTGACAGATGGGTAGAGTCGATCATGGATTTCCGCTAGATTCTTCGGTTCCTTTTCTTTCTTTTTTCTTTGCCGTGTACATACATACTTCTTACTTAAATAGGACATCTGCGGGGAATGGAAAAGAGCAAAACCAGGAATGGGGGAGGCCGTAGTGGCAGGCCGTGGCAGATTAGAGGGGATGCCAGGCCCGTCCGGCGGGACAGGCCACTAAAGCGAACCCAACTAGTGGTCCCTGGTGCCTGCCTGACCTCCTTCTCCTCCTTCTGGACGCCTCGGACGGTGGGTTCCTCAGGTATCGACCACCGAGCTGCTGCGCTTCTTCTCTGGCGGTGGCCAACTTCTAAGGACCGGGTAATTAATTCCAAGGGCAGAAGGCATTCAACCAACAACGTCGAGGGGAAGTCTGAATTAGTGATGGGGGAAACAGAAAAGTAAAAAAGCCAAAAGGTAAAAAGCGAGGAAGAGAGAGCCACCGATGTAGACCGTCGAAGGTACCGCCCACCAACTGACTTTAACCAACAAAACCAGACCCAAACCAAAGCGAAGCCAAACCGATTCCTATCCATCCATTCAGCCCATCCATTCAACCCAGCCAACCGACCCCTCCCCCAACTGCCCTCTCACGCTCTCCTCGCCGCCCATCGCTTCCCTCCTTCTGCTGCAGTTGTTTGTGCTTCATGCGAACATAATTATCCTCATTAGTAGCTCCCATTATTATTGCTGCAGTTTTTTTTTCTTTTTTTCTTTTTTCTTTCTTTATTCTTTTTTTTTATTTGGACTTTCCTGTTTTCCTTCCCCCCCCCTTCCTCTAAACACCATTCAACACACATCCATTTTTTTATTTTATTTTTTTCTTAACCAACCTAACCTACCTACGTACCCTTTGCTCTTCGCCTTCTCGCTGACTGATCGAATCGCTCCCTCAGCTCCAGTCCAACCAGAAAAGCCCCCTTTCGGTGTCCATCGAGCACACCTTCCCTTCTGTTCTTCCTCCCCGCCCGACCTCAGCTCTCACGCTCTTTGTTCTCTGCTCAGCGTCTTGCTTGTCCACTCTGAATCTTATCTGACTGTCTGGTTTCTTGGTCCTGAACCCAAGTCGTCCCGACACCAAACCAACCCCCCCCTTGCCCACCACAACCCACCGAGATCCTGGCCCTCTTCGACCTCTCGCCCTCTCCACAAGACACCCCATGTCGTCCTAGCAGTGTCGCCCGATCATTCGTGTGTCAGTAACACGGCTTCCCGTCAGGTAAGTTCAGAAACTCCCCCCCCATCCATCCCATCCCATCTCATCCCATCCCATCCCATCCCATCCCATTCCATCCCATCGATCTCGATTTTCATTGCCTTCCCTTTCTCCCTCCCCTTCTTTCCCTTTCCCCCCCTCAGCGTTCGACTCCTCCGAGTCTCTCTCTTTTTCTTTCCTTTTATCGCCCATCCAATCATTACCCGACATCTGCATTTTTCCTCTTTTTCTTTCTTCATCCTCATTTAACCTCCATTTATCGCCCCCCTCTTTTCCCCTTCTTGACCCTTTCGACTCCGCTTTTCAACAATTTTGTTCTTAGTTTTATTTTTTGTTTTCATTCCACCTTTTTTTTCATTTTCTTTGTGTTTTTTTTTTTTGGGACTTTCTTTTGGATCATTTGTCTTCTCTGGGAGGGTCTCCAAACTCCAATATTTTCGGAGTCCAGTCCCGTTACACCTCGATAGACTTTCCCCTCTCCTATCTCCCCTCCGTTTCATCCTCATCGCCCCCATCCTGCCTGTGGCTGAACTTCCATCTTCCATCTTTTTTGTTGCCATCTCCATCCTACCCCCCCGAATTTGTCTCACATGCGGTGTGGCAACTTTTAGACGCATCTCGATCGAACAGAAATTTTCTTCACGACGCCCATACTTATGTCCGTTTTTAACTGAGGCGTCCTAGGGCACAATGGCTGGCGCGGACGAAACCCTCGCGGCCGCTGCTGCCATTCTGAGAGGTCTCGCGAAAGAATCTCCTTCCTCCAGCGCTCCTCCCTTCGACTTCGAATTTTCCCTCCCTCCCGCTAATGGCTACGACGCAAAACTCGCCAAACTACCTGGAGAATCGAGCTCGGCAAAGGCGGCTTTCGAACAAGAGTTGGAGGCTTTGGTCCGACGGGTCCGTCATCTGGAATTCCAAAATGTCAGTCACCACCAGTCAACCCCCAAATCCTCTCAGTCTTCTCTCACTCCCGGCGAGAAGGAGCCTGATTTCCTGTGGTCCTTTGGTCTCTCTCGTTTTTCGTCCCGTGACGGTTCTGACTCTTCTTGCCTCTCACAGCAGCAAAATATACACCGCCCCCATGGATCCAGACAATCGGCCACCGAACCGGAAGACCACGAAATCGAGGAGGATATCGATGACGAAGAGAGTGACGAAGATGAGGAGCTGAGCTCAAGGACACGTTTGGTACGCGAGGAGGATATCAGCTACCTACGGAACCATGTGCAAAAGCAAGCGGAGGAAATAAGTTTCCAGAAGGACATCATCGCCCAAGTCCGAGATGAATTACAACAACAGGAGGAGCAGACACGGCGGGCCTTGACCAAAGTCGAAAACGAAGATGTTGTCCTGCTGGAGCGGGAGCTACGCAAGCACCAGCAGGCCAACGAGGCTTTCCAGAAGGCGTTACGGGAAATCGGCGGCATCATCACCCAGGTCGCAAACGGTG
This sequence comes from Aspergillus sclerotiicarbonarius CBS 121057, assembly GCA_003184635.1. Taxonomy (NCBI): domain Eukaryota; kingdom Fungi; phylum Ascomycota; class Eurotiomycetes; order Eurotiales; family Aspergillaceae; genus Aspergillus; species Aspergillus sclerotiicarbonarius. Next base: position 65,298 of record KZ826403.1, read on the forward strand.
ACCTGTCCATGAAGGTGCAGATCCACCCACTGGAGATGGACCCTGAAATTGCCACCTTCAAGCGTACGATAAACACCATGATGGACCAACTACAAGTCTTCGGTAGCGAGGTGTCACGAGTCGCGCGAGAGGTCGGAACAGAAGGCATACTCGGTGGCCAAGCCCAGATCACCGGGGTGCATGGCATCTGGAAGGAATTGACCGAAAACGTGAACATAATGGCCAAGAATCTGACCGATCAGGTCCGCGAGATCGCTGCGGTCACGACAGCGGTCGCCCACGGTGACCTGAGCCAGAAGATTGAGAGTCGCGCCCAGGGTGAAATCCTGGAACTTCAACAGACCATCAACACTATGGTTGACCAACTTCGGACATTTGCAACAGAGGTCACCCGTGTCGCACGTGATGTCGGTACGGAGGGTGTCCTTGGTGGACAGGCTCAGATAGAAGGGGTACAAGGCATGTGGAACGAACTCACAGTGAACGTCAACGCCATGGCGAACAATTTGACCACGCAAGTGCGTGACATCGCCACCGTCACCAAGGCTGTAGCGAAGGGTGACTTGACACAAAAGGTCCAGGCCAACTGCAAGGGGGAGATCGCGGAGTTGAAGAATATCATCAATTCCATGGTGGGCCAACTGCGGCAGTTTGCGCATGAAGTCACCAAGATCGCCAAGGAGGTCGGTACAGATGGTGTGCTTGGCGGGCAAGCTACCGTGAATGATGTAGAGGGCACATGGAAGGACCTGACCGAAAACGTCAACCGTATGGCCAACAATCTGACCACCCAGGTCCGGGAGATCGCGGACGTCACCACCGCCGTCGCCAAGGGAGATCTGACCAAGAAGGTAACGGCTAATGTGCAGGGTGAAATCCTGGATCTGAAGAGCACGATCAACGGCATGGTGGACCGACTCAATACGTTTGCCTTTGAAGTGAGCAAGGTCGCCCGTGAAGTCGGCACGGATGGTACGCTGGGCGGTCAAGCCAAGGTTGATAATGTGGAAGGAAAATGGAAGGATCTGACCGACAACGTGAACACCATGGCTCAGAATTTGACCTCTCAAGTGCGAAGTATATCGGACGTCACCCAGGCCATTGCCAAGGGTGATCTCAGCAAGAAGATCGAGGTGCACGCCCAAGGAGAGATCCTTACCCTGAAGGTTACCATCAATCACATGGTGGACCGGCTCGCCAAGTTCGCAACCGAGCTCAAGAAGGTCGCGCGCGACGTCGGGGTCGACGGCAAGATGGGTGGCCAGGCTAATGTCGAAGGGATTGCTGGAACATGGAAGGAGATCACCGAGGACGTGAACACCATGGCCGAAAACTTGACCTCGCAAGTGCGCGCATTCGGCGAGATTACGGATGCCGCCACCGACGGCGATTTCACCAAACTGATCACGGTCAATGCCTCTGGCGAAATGGACGAGTTGAAGCGAAAGATTAACAAGATGGTTTCGAATCTGCGAGACAGTATTCAACGTAACACGGCTGCCAGGGAAGCCGCCGAATTGGCGAACCGCACCAAATCCGAGTTCCTGGCGAATATGAGTCACGAGATCCGGACGCCCATGAATGGTATTATCGGCATGACGCAGTTGACCTTGGACACGGATGATCTCAAGCCCTACACTCGAGAGATGTTGAATGTGGTGCACAACCTGGCGAACAGCTTGCTCACCATCATTGACGACATACTCGATATCTCCAAGATCGAAGCGAACCGGATGGTGATTGAGAGCATTCCGTTCACCGTGCGGGGAACCGTCTTCAATGCTCTGAAGACATTGGCAGTGAAGGCCAACGAGAAGTTCCTGAGTCTGACCTACCAAGTGGACAACACTGTCCCTGACTATGTCATCGGTGATCCCTTCCGTCTGCGGCAGATTATCCTGAACCTGGTTGGCAACGCCATCAAGTTCACCGAGCACGGAGAAGTCAAACTCACCATTTGCAAGTCCGATCGGGAGCAATGTGCAACCGACGAATATGCCTTTGAGTTCTCCGTCTCCGACACCGGTATTGGTATCGAGGAAGACAAATTGGATCTAATCTTCGACACCTTCCAGCAGGCCGATGGCTCGACTACGCGAAGGTTTGGTGGAACCGGTCTCGGTCTGTCCATTTCGAAGCGCCTGGTGAACCTGATGGGTGGTGATGTTTGGGTTACTTCGGAATATGGTCATGGTAGCACGTTCCACTTCACGTGTGTGGTGAAACTGGCAGATCAGTCTTTGAGCGTCATTGCGTCGCAGCTGATGCCGTACAAGAACCACCGGGTCCTCTTTATTGACAAGGGTGAGAACGGCGGCCAGGCCGAAAATGTGATGAAGATGCTCAAGCAGATCGACCTGGAGCCGCTGGTCGTGCGGAATGAAGATCATGTGCCACCACCCGAGATTCAGGACCCGTCGGGCAAAGAGTCCGGCCATGCCTATGATGTGATCATTGTGGACTCGGTGGCCACCGCTCGGTTGCTGCGCACGTTTGACGACTTTAAATATGTTCCGATTGTTTTGGTGTGCCCACTGGTCTGTGTAAGCTTGAAGTCTGCCCTTGACCTCGGTATCAGCTCCTACATGACGACGCCCTGCCAACCGATTGATCTCGGCAATGGCATGCTACCCGCCCTGGAAGGACGGTCGACGCCGATCACGACGGACCACTCCCGGTCATTCGACATTCTGCTGGCGGAGGATAACGATGTCAACCAGAAATTGGCCGTGAAGATTCTGGAGAAACACAACCACAACGTGTCCGTCGTCAGCAACGGCCTTGAGGCCGTGGAGGCCGTGAAGCAACGGCGCTACGATGTTATTCTGATGGATGTCCAGATGCCCGTCATGGGTGGGTTCGAAGCCACCGGCAAGATTCGCGAGTATGAGAGGGAGAGCGGTCTCAGTCGCACCCCGATTATCGCGTTGACCGCCCACGCCATGCTGGGCGACCGAGAGAAATGTATCCAGGCCCAGATGGACGAGTACCTGTCGAAACCCCTGAAGCAGAACCAGATGATGCAGACGATCCTCAAATGTGCCACGTTAGGTGGTTCCCTTTTGGAGAAGAGCAAGGAGTCGCGGATCTCGAGCAGTGGTGAAATGCATCCGGTCCACCACAGCGGCCCTGATGGCAAGAGTCAGCAGCGTCCGGGCTTGGAACCCCGGTCCATTACCGCAACAAGCACGATCAACCGTGGGGGTCTCGCCAGCCCCAGCGTTGATAGGAGTGACGACCTTTCCGTTGAAAGGGTAAGTTTTTTTTTTTTTTTTTTTTTTTTCACGCTCCCCCCAACCCTCACCCACGGGGTTCTTGTGATACTAACTGGCTTGACAGGCATTGTTGCGGTCTAACAGCTCGTGAGACTTCCTCAAGATATCCTTTCGCTTGTTTTCCTTTCATCTTTCCGAGTGGCTTCGATGCAAACCTTATACCCTATCTCTTTGCGCGCCTGTAAGAACTGTTCTTTGGCCTGGTAACCTCTTCTTGGTACCTGTCTCGTTTTCCACCCAAGTTTTCTTTTTGGGGAAACACCTCTCATGTCCCACCGCACACGCCCTCCACTTTCGCTTCGTTTCCCCAGCTTCTCGGTCGATTTTTTTCTGCTTTGCATAGGCTTGTCGCTGGTAACATGGACGACGAGCCGAGCCATGGCATTTTTTCTCGTTTCCTTTCTCATCTGCCTATACTATAGTGTGTTCTGATTTCGGTTGTTACTGTTTATGCCAGTAAACCTTTGGTGTAAGGTGTTTGGCGCATGGAACCACCGGCGGGGTTTCTCATATAAACCTGCGGCATGGAATGAAGACCAACATGGGTGAGTCAAGCAGCGGCCGGAGGAGCCAGTATCCTTGTGCCCTGTTTGCAGAATTCTCTTGCATATGTTCCACCTGACTGCCTGGCAGCTCTTTTTTTTCTTCTCATCTAAACTCGTTCCCCTTTAACGCATGCTTTCTGCGGCCTGAGTCATCTTTTCCTTCCTATTTGTATTGTATTTAATCTTTTCACACTAGCAGATGGGCCCCTTGGTATGGGATCAGGAAGCCCAGAATCAGCCACTATTTCTTTTTCTTTACTTTTTTTTTTTTTCGCGTTCTATATGGCCTGTATGATCGTTCGTCGACGTATGTCGGCGACAAATATGATAAGACACCATTATAGTACGGACTAGGGATGGTTGATCTAAGCAAGTCATATTCTGAGTTAAGAGCAACTAGCATTTGCGGACTGAACTATTAGATTAATCGAATAGAACCTCCTACATTATAGTAAGCTAAACATCTCACTAACACACCAATTCGTATTCTATCTCTCTCCCCCTAACGAGTTCCCCCTAACGACCAAAAAGAAAAAGAACTTTTGATTTTAGAGCAGAAAAGAAAATACAAAGAAGGAAAGAAATTGAAATTAAACCAAGCCAAACCAAACCCAATCCTAAACCTCATACACTGTGTGTGGATCACACAGAACAGAAGACAGATAAAAATAACCTCTCTTTCCTACCTTCCTTCATAGAAATGGATAGAAGAAGAAATTCATCAAAAGTAGAATCGAATCCGAATCCAAGTTAATTTCCTATCCCCGTGGAGGTCAAACTAGACCAGACCAGACTAGACTAGACTAGCCTGGTCTGGATTTGGATTTGGATTTTGGATTAGATTATCCCCGGAATAGGCTTGATAGTGGGCACTTGGATAGGAGCGTTGAGATCTTCCTTACGCTCGGCGAGGAGGGATTTGGTGGTTGGGGTTGATTTGCTGCTCGTGCTGGTGGTAGTTGAAGTGCTTGCTTTGGTTGTGGTTGTGGTAGGGGTGGAAGGAGATTGAGAACTGGTCGTGCTGGTGGGGGTGGTGGGTGTAGCGGTAGCGGTAGAGGTGCTAGAGGAGGAAGAGGAGGTAGTAGTGGTAGTAGTGGTAGGGGTAGGAGTCGTATCTGTCAGTCCCTCGGACTTTGTGATCGGTGTTGTCGTGCTAGTGCTGGAGCTAGTGCTGGTGGTAGCCTTGGTAGGGGTACTAGTAGCACTGCCAGTAGGAGCCGGTTCAGACGAAGACACAGTCTTGAGGGTCGATGAGGGAAGGAGGACAGGCACAGCGGGGGACTTGGTCTGAGTGTTGGTCGTACTGGTAGAGTCATCACTGGCACTAGGGGATTCGGACTGGGTCTGGAACTGGTCTTCGTCACGGGAGGAAAAGAAAGACACCTTCGACTTTGGGGTTGGAGAGGAGAGGAGGGAGGTGCTTGCGGAGGGGGTGACGGTGGCGGGCAGCGAGGGGGAGGTTGAGATGGATGCTGTCTGGACCTTGATGGAGGAGGAAGAGGAGGAGGAGGTAGGTGTAGTGACGACTTTGGATTGGATTGGTTTGATGGTGGGGATGGTGCTGCTCGGTAGGACGAGGAGTTTGCTGCTGACGCTGCCGATGCTGGCGTCGTCGGTGGCATTGTCGTTGTTGTCTCCGTTGGTGGTGTCGTTGTCGTTATCATTGCCATCGTCATTGGTGTTGCCGGGGTCGATGACGCTGGGAGAGACGCTGGGGGTCACGCAGGGGGTCGCAATGGGAGAAGATGGTTTGAGACCAGGTCCCTGGACCTGGCCCGGGAGAGAGGGCACGCAGCTGGGGAAGACACCAATGCTGGAGCCGGAGCCAGCCGCAGCCTCGGTTTCGCGGGCATTGAGCGGGTTCAGGGTTGCGGTGGCGCCGAAGCAGGGCAGCGAGACGGTGATGGTCACGGTGGCTCCGATGCCGGGGGCGGCGGCAGTGGGATTGGGGGGCTGGTCCGGAGCAATGGTCGGGGCCGGGGCATTGTCGAGGGGGAAAGCTAGGGCATAGGGGGCCAGGGCTGCGGCCAGGATGGGGATTGAGAAGAAGAACATGATGGTGGTGGTGATGGTGGTGGTGGGTTTGGTTTGGGAAGTAGTGGTAGAAGGGGATGAAGGGGATGAAGAGAGAAGAGCGTGGAGAGTGGAGGCATCCCGGGAAAGGTTTATATAGGCCTCAGGAAGCATGATGTTCGGGCTATGTCATGAGAGATAGGCTGTATAAGGGTTGGGAAAGTTCTGTGGCTATCATGGTGACGCTGCGGTCAAGAGAATTAGGGTCTCGGCTGCCTTGGAGACTGCCGGGCCAGCTTCCCGGCGTATACGTCCTAGCCATCTCATTGGTCTGGATCTGGGGATTATGTACCATTAAATCGATGTATATAGCCTAGAGCTTTAAAATATCGGAAATTTGTCCTTCACGTGGCCACGGTGAGAGGTATGCCATGGTTGATCAACACCGAGTTTTCACTTCTTTTCTTGTGTCCCTGCCTTGGCGTCGCTCTAGAATCGTTGATCTCGTGGATCATTAGGCAATTGTAGTGCTTCTTGGGTCATTTTGTCGCAGAGCAGATGGCATATTCGTTCAGTATATCGCAAACGGGTGACGCCAGCCGACGTGGATCAGCTTGGCTGATGTGACGCAGACAAGGCCAAGAACATAGCAACAAGTCGTAAACGTGATCAACCCCCAGTACTCGCCATTGCACCGAGACAAAATTTCACCCGCAATTGGGATACCCGTCAGGGTGCTGCAAAGGTTAGCGCATGCTTATAAAACTCTGACGGCGACAAGCAACCTACCCAAAGCTGACGATCGTATACGCGGTAGCGTAATACCGACCGTAGTTCTCGATCTTGCACAGCTGAGAAATGCAGACCGGAGTCAGGCTGATGTTGCTGCCACTGGCAAAGCCAAAAATGACGCAGTACACCACCATGACAGGCACACTATCGCCGGCGGGCAGCCACAGGCATGCATTGCAGATGACACACAGAGCAACCGTGACGATCAGAGTATTGAAGCGACCCAGATAGTCGGCCACGAAGCCCGGGATCCCTCGACCGAAGAATGAGCCCGCATTGAGGATGGCCAGAATCTGGTACGAAAATTGCGTGGAGACGCCATGGGCCAAGGCATACGAGGAGATGTAACTGATTGGAACGAAGAGGCCCCATTCAACGAAGAAGACACCAGCCGTGGTGAGGGCGAATTTCGGCTCTCGGAAGATACGAAAATCGGGCAGCATGTTCTCCTTGACAGCCGGCTTCTTAGGCAACCGAGACTTGATCAGCAGGCACGCAACGATGACCGAGATGAGGCAGAGAAGAGCAACCACCCGGGTCGCCCACGCGAATCCTATCTTCGGGAACAATGCCTCCAGGATGAGCGGAAAGACGACACCTCCTACGGAGCCACCCGTAGCAGCTATCCCGGTTGCAACGCCGCGTTTCTCGTTGAAGTAATGACCGATCGCGGCGATTGCGGGGGTGAAGATCAAGGATGCTCCGATTCCCCCAGCGACGCCGATAACCAGCATGAAATGCCAATACAGCGAGCAGAATCCCAGAGCAATCATCATGACCATGACCAGCACGGAGCCCGCAAAGACAAGAAATCGCGGACCTTTGGCGTCGAAAACTGGACCTATTTGCACGCCACAGAAAAAGGTCAGGAATGCGTACATACCGAAGATCCATCCCGTAGTGCCGGAGCTGTAGTCTTGCAGCTGGTGCCCCTCAATGTACGCCTGGAAAGTCCCAATGGTGTTGACCAAACCGAGGGAGCCGAAGAGGCCCATGAAACTCCCAAAGACAACCAGCCAGGCCTCTAGTCCGCCTTCAGGATAGGTGTTTCCGTCCGCATCGGTTGTCACGCGAGTCATCGGGATGCTGTGTGCGGAGCTGTCCAAACCAGAAGCTCCAGACGAGAGTCTGTGAAGGCCCTGTTCGAGGGTCGTCTCGGCCTGTGGTGGGTTGCAATCGGATTGTGCCCATGTCTGAGATTGTTTCTCGGTAGCATCGAGTGGTCTTCCATCATGGGTCTTAGTCGCGCTACTCAGCGCCTTTTCTCCGGCTGGGGGAGATTGTGTATACTGGGGATCAGGTAAGGTCGAAAGGCCTTTGGTTGCACGGGATTCTTCCATGTTGTCTATGTCTAAATTGCCAGAAGCCTTCATGTTTGTCGCCATGTCCAAACAATCGTGGGTAGAGGCAAACCACGGCAGAGCGCTCGGCCACACACGGTATCCAGTCGTCTGTGCGTGCGTTTACCCCTCTGCTTGCCAGGTAGAGTGCGGAGAGACGAATTTTCAATCAAGAGAGAACAGAAGACACCGAGTCTACATCCGAAGGGACTGACGGATTCAAGGTCTATCAGGAACTGAAAGCGAGCACACAATCACCTCTCTGAGCCTCGGCCTGAGACTGGATGCAGACATGCCCGATGCAAGAGTACATGCTCGGGAAAAAGTCGAAAAAAAGGCCTTTTGGAACTGCAGGGTCTTTAGCGGCTGGTTAGCTCCGCAGTGGAGGTTTTTCCCCCTTCCTACGGAGCACGCCGTTTCCCCTTCTGCTTGTCTTAATTCTTCGGCTGCTCCCCTGGCCGGAAATCTTCCCATTGGTGAACCGTCGGCCAGCAAGTGGACAGACAGACAGACTGGATGGAGTCGCCTTTCTCTGGCCATGGCTGTTCCTGGTTCGCACCTCATTTTGCGTGGCAAACCCGGGTTACGCTAAACAGGATAGGGAAGGTCGCCGGAGAGCTTGGGGGGAACCAGACGACGAGAGAAAGACGCTGATGATGCAGGTTGCAGACGGATGACCGATAGCATTTCCTTAGTCAACGATTGAGTCAGAGAAACCAACGATGGCGACTGAGGGAAGTCGGGCAGAGCGATCGAGATTATTGCCTGTGACTGGCGGGCCAGGCGGGCCCGCCCATTGGCATTGGCATCGGCATTGGCCATCCCTTCCATCCTCGCCAGTACGAATTTCATTTTATCGCCATCAAGAACATGTCGGGCTACAACGACCTCTCGCACCATAATTAGTGGCGGCGCCCTCCACTTATTTACTTGGGTTGTCTAGCAGATGGCACAGTATAACACAGCCAAATGCGATCTCGGAACTCTGGTCACCGTCTGTAGAAGAAAGCCTCTCAAACAGGACGATATTCAAAGTGTCATCGAGATCTCTCGTACGCGGGCGGATCTGAGCCAATACGTGCTGGAAGACAAGGGATCCATGGTTGGCCAAGAATGGGCGGTATACATCCGTCTCGAGTTCCGCGGGACGACATCTGGTTTTGACAATGGTAGGTATTAGCAAAGGGAAACGAGAACATGAATCAAATCAAGAGACTTACAGCAAGAAACTCTCGCAAACATGACCGATCGTTGTTGTCCACGTCCTAGGCTTCTAAAAAATTGTGATCGGTCCAAACCTGTCGTTCGGGATGATCTGGGCGTGGATCGCTGTATACAAGTCAAGTTGTCTGCCAGCATGTGCATGCCGGTGTTTGGCTATCAGCTGACAAGCACGAAATTCGGTCGCTTCAGTCGTTGTAACTTGTGTCCCCATTCCCCACGTGTAGGGTCACTTCAACCCCACCATTTGATTGTGGTGGCCACTGTTTCGCATCGCGTCACAGCTCTTGGGAGCCTATGCTGGGCCTTCCTTGTTGCGGATTGAAGGGTCACCCCCAGGATTTGGCAGACGAGACGCTTCCCTTCCGGGGGAATTATTCCAGTTCGAGGAGCGGCCGCCAGCAACTCATTGTACCAGCCGCTATGGTCCCATGCAATGGATGAGACATGCTGGATACCTCTGAAAGTCGAGTCACACGATCATGCGCGATCTTCGATCTGGGTTCATGCTGGGAGGATCCAGTGAGGATGGGTTTGGCGACCCGCAGAACCAGGCCCAGTGGTATATACATGAGTGGTAACTGAAGGCATCTCCCTGCGAGTTCTGCATGGATCATGAGAAGTGAGGCTGTCATTCTCCGGGGTTGGAAGGAAAGAGAATCGAAAGCGGACCGTCATGGCAGTATGCAACAAAGCAGAGAAGCTCGACTCGATCTCTTAACTCCTGACTCGTGGATTTATACTGGAGACCCTTGAACTGATGTCAAGTGGAATGAAATGGACCTGCGATGATTCATTTACTTTCCGCCTCTGCCTCATAATCATAAACGGACTGCATCCGAATGGTTCCCCGCCTGGATGATGATGGTGATGATGAGATTGGCATCACCAAAGTGAGTCCTGCAGCCAAGTGGGTTAATTAATCTTGCCTCTAACCGAGTCCTGAGTGTGTTTACTAGTGCGCTCTGGCCGGAATGTCTGCAGTTCTTCAGGAGATCACACTTCACACGTCACAACCAAGCTCAACACTATGAGAGGTTTATCGGGCGCTATCTTCCATCCGGACTACCGGCGTACTCCGTGAGACACCGCGGGACATTTCATCGTATCACAGACATCCAGCATGACGAATGAAGTGGAGGCCCCGACCTGATTAATCTGTCTTATCGCCAGCTAAAGCCGAAGTATCACCAGATACCGCATCCAGTGATTGTCACCGACAATCGTTATCACCACGCTAAACGGCCGCGTTTTCCGGCTGCATCCCCGCGTTAGGCAAGGAGCTTCGTTTGTGTCTCCCCATGAGGCCCTCCTCCGAGGACAGCCGCTGCATCTGTCTTCGGTTCGTGCCTCCTCTCCTCTTCCACCGCGGCCCGCAAGCTCCTCATTGGCGCCGCCTTGCCCCATTGTTGCATTCCGTTTTCTCCGGACCGTTCTGCAAGGTCCCATCAGCTGGCTGCCTTGCTGCAAAATCCCCACCCTCCAGTTTCCAACTGCTCTCGGGGCATGAATAGTCTGACTTTGGGGGCGTGTTCCGACAATCAGATGGTCCCGCATCTGCACTATGTCACCTTAGCGTCGCTGGACGACATCATGGTTAGGCAGCATGAAAACGGTTGGCCGCATATAAATTCCCAGAACTCCCTGGCGATCGGCTCGCTGTTTGTGCAAGCCTTTCCGCTCACCTTCCTTCACAAGATCCTTCAGTATGCTGTTCCGCAGTCTGCTGTCGACGGCTGTCCTAGCTGTCTCATTGTGTGCGGATAATGTTTCCGCCGCTAAGAATGGCCGGTTTGGCCAAAAGACTCGCGATGCCATGAACATTGGGAAGCGTGCCGCCAACGCGGTGAAGCATGCACCGACGACTCCCATCGAGGATTATCAATTCCTCACCAACAAAACCAAGCGTACATTTCTCCCTTCGGCCAGCCTGGGTATAATAGCTGACTTGGATGGACAGAGTTCCGAGTGGAAAGCCTGCCCGATGTCCACTTCGATCTGGGTGAGATGTACTCTGGCTTGATTCCCCTTGAAAAAGGCAACCTGTCAAGATCCCTTTTCTTTGTCTTTCAACCTACCATCGGTGCGCCCGTGGATGAGATTACCATCTGGCTCAACGGAGGCCCCGGATGCAGTTCTCTTGAGGCCTTCCTCCAGGAGAACGGTAGGTTCCTGTGGCAGCCGGGAACCTTCCAGCCTGTTGAGAACCCATACACCTGGGTGAACTTGACTAACGTGCTGTGGTAAGTCCAGATTGCTGCGATGATCCATGGGGCATGTCGAGCTAATCCATTCTTTGTAGGGTGGACCAACCCGTTGGAACGGGATTTTCTCTTGGTACTCCAACTGCTACGTCCGAGGAAGATATTGCAGCAGACTTTGTGAAGTTCTTTAAGAATTGGCAGCAGACCTTTGGGATCAAGAACTACAAAATCTATGTCACCGGAGAAAGTTATGCGGGCCGCTTTGTTCCCTACATTTCCGGGGCGTTCCTTGACCAAAACGATACGGAGCACTTTGACCTCAAGGGTGAGTTTCCTGGTCTCGGTACGACTGATCTTATCGGTATTTTGCTGACATTTGCACCCCAGGTGCAATGGCATATGACCCATGCATTGGCCAATTCGATTACGTGCAGGAGGAGGCACCTGTTGTGCCCTTCGTCCAGAACAATCTCAACCTTTTCAACTTCAACTCCAGTTTTATGGAGTACCTGGAGGGCCTTCATGAGTCTTGCGGGTACAAGGACTTCATCGATGAATACCTTACCTTCCCTCCGCCCGGCGTCCAACCCCCGAAGTACATGAACTGGAGCGACCCCACCTGCGATGTGTTTGACATTGTCAACGATGAGGTTCTGAATTCTAACGCTTGCTTCAACCCCTATGCGATTAACGAGATGTGCCCCATCCTCTGGGATGTCCTTGGATTCCCCACCGAGGTGGACTACGTCCCGGCGGGTGCCACTATCTACTTCGACCGTGCCGACGTCAAGCGCGCCATGCACGCCCCGAACATCACTTGGTCCGAGTGCTCTGTGGAGAGCGTCTTCGTCGGTGGTGGTGGTGGTGGCGGTCCTGAGCAGGAGGGTGACCTCTCGCCCAACCCCATCGAGCATGTCTTGCCGCAGGTCATTGAGGGCACCGGCCGGGTCCTCATCGGCAACGGTGACTTTGATATGATCATCCTCACCAACGGCACCCTTCTGTCGATCCAGAACATGACCTGGAACGGCCATCTTGGCTTCCAGACGGCGCCCAGCACCCCGATCAACATCGACATCCCGGACCTAATGTACAACGAGCTGTACATTGAGAACGGCTATGACCCGCAAGAAGGCCAGGGCGTCATGGGTGTCCAGCACTTTGAGCGTGGTCTGATGTGGGCCGAGACCTTCCAGAGCGGACACATGCAGCCTCAATTCCAGCCGAGAGTGTCCTACCGTCACCTTGAGTGGCTGCTTGGACGGAGGGAGACTCTGTAGAGTGGCGACGACTATGTGGAAGAGGAACATTGTCATGATAAAAATAGGGTATGATTTGTAGATACATTGTATGCGATGTACATGGAACTTATGAATAGCCATTCTCATGTAAAGTAACTTTCCCATAATCAACTACTACACCTTGTTATCAACCCCAGACAAAGAAGCGTATGATCCTATACCTTGTCAGCTACCCCCGCCTCCATTCACCCCCCAAAGAAAAGAAAATCAGACTAAATCGAACCAGATATCTCTAGTAATTATTGACCAAACCATCCCACCTCTTACACCCCCCCAAAAAAATCTCTTCTCTCACACATAGCAATACCCCACAATCACTACTATTAATATATAGTATATCCCATAAGAAGCCTGATCCACTTAATTCATCCAATCCAATAAAACTATTATTATCTATCTATCTATCCATCACACACAACCCATTAAACTAGTACCTAGTAGCACCCATCCATCCATTATATTATTCCCCGAGAAGGATGAAGCAAACGAGGAGGTTATATTATAATTTATACTTCAGGATAAATTGCCGCGTGGGAAAGTTAAAAAGCTTCATTTAGGCTAAATACTGGTATTTAGGTTTAGCTTGTATTGCATTGTAGTATAGTACTAGGGTTGGGTTGGGTTGGGTTTATGTTATGTTATGTTATGTTATGTTTGTTTGTTTGTTTGTTTGGTGTGTGTGTGATGAGTTGGTTTAGTTGCTTTGTGTGAGTGATACTTCGGTTGGGTGGGATAATCTCGTTCTTGGGGTTAGGTTAGGTTAGGTTAGGTTGGGGTTGGGGGATGGTACGGGGAGATAAGATGGATTTTGTTATTGTGGTTGTGGTTGTGATTGTTATTGCTATTGTGATTGTGATTGTGATTGTAGATGGGATGATCAAGGGTATTGGGTAGAATGGTTTTGTTGTTGGTATATATGAGGATAGACATTGAGTAATGGGGGAGAAGAAACAAGATAAACAGGGTAGTATGTATGTATCCAACAGCAGATAGCAGAAGCTAGTAGACTACATAGGTATATCTATGTAGAAAGTCTAGACTCTCCCCGGGTGGATGGATGGATCAATGTTGGGATACCCATGGACCGAATGCAGGGTGGTCCTGCAAAGGGAATACATGCACTGGTAGCTGGCCATTTCAGATGAAAAGTAAATACGGCTGCTATTCAAAACATGCAATGGTATCACTTGGGGCGGGGGGGGGGGAAAGGCATTGGTTGCCTTGGATGCAGGTCAGATGATTCCCGATGGTTCCCTTCTTCCCTATAGATAGATAGATACCTCGTCTATCTCCTAATCTGCATCAATTCTAGTCCACAACATGATTCATAAGATCATCATTTCATCAATTCCCCTGGTTGTTGGTCGGAGATAAAAAAGGGTTGCGGCCTGAGACCTCGGAAGGAGGATGGATGTTTTTTACGTGTCTTGCGGAGGCAGAATCTAAGTCTTGACATTGGTATTAGTCTTTGGAAATGGTTAGGATGTATGCAATCATTTACCTCGGAAACTACGTGAAAATCCGTACACTTGAATCGGCGCTCCCTGTTGCAATCACGCATCGAAACCCAGGCTTGACAAGGTCCGTCTTGGAACTTTTAGTCGATTCTGAAGTCTCCACTGAAACATCGTTCACAGTAACTGGCCCCCAACGGACGCAACTAACAAAATGCCCGTGGGCATTGATCGTCTTCACCAATCGTCCTCCTTGCGAGAGATCCCAGCATCGTATTGTCTTGTCGTCCGCCACGCTGATCAAGTATTTCCCACCAGGATGGAATACCAGGCTTCTTACCCAGTTATCGTGCCCGACTAAAGTTTTAATCAGTCGGCCCCGCGACTCCCAGAGCTTGATCGTCTTGTCGCGCGCCCCTGTCGCAATGAATTCGGACGAGCTACTCATCGGAGGCGGTTGCTTCAGTCCCGCAATCGCAGCGAGATGCTTGTAACTCGCAGGGGGCGCAAACACACAGCACTCAATGTAGTTCTCATGCCCTATTAATGACGCGACTGATTTGGCCGACGCGACTTCCCAGACCACGGCGGCTTGATCCCGACCGCCTGCCACCAACCATTTCCCATCAAAGGAAGGCGACACGTCTTTGATCCAAGAGCCATGTGAGTCGATCACCTTGACACAGTATCCGGTCGAAACGTCCCATATCCGAATCGATGCATCCCGGCTGGCCGAGACAAGGATGTTATCTGTTTGTCGCAAAAAGCGCACCGCGGAAACTGAATGATCGTGTCCAGAAAGTGTTCGGACGTTGGCATAGTCCTTGTTCGGGTCCCAAAGTTTGATCTGCAGATCACTTGAACAAGATGCAAGTATCGTATGTCCCTTTTGGCCGCCGAAATCAAGATCGGAGACCGGCCGCATATGACCCTTGAGCGTCCTTTCCAGTTCGCCGAGTTCCCAATCCCATATTTTGATCGTGCAGTCTTCGGAACCGGAGGCGAGGGAGGTGAAAATCGGGTGGAATGCGACGCATGTGACAGCGTCTCGATGTGATTCAAATGTATGTCGGGGCGACGCGGGGAGCCAATTTGTCGGGTCTTTCCCCGTGGAACGGGCTGTAGGTGATATAGTATCGAGCTCGGTTTGCAGACCAGCGAGTTTAGATTCTAGATCCAAGATCTACATGTTGATCAGTCCCTGGGCTCCCAAGTGGTCTTATCAAACAGGAACTCGCAGGCGGCTCTTGTCAAAACACATGCACCTACCTTCTTCTGCAGGCGAGCAATGCCAGTCCACTTCTTTTCTAACAGCCCCTCGTATTTCCGGCAAAGCGCATCGTCGAAACTGTTGTCCACCTGAAGTTCCTCCCGCAGCGCCTCACAACTCCGCGAGGCATTTATTGACGATAGGTAGGCGATTATCGACTTGTGCCTGGTTGCAGATAAGCGCGCAAGCAACATACGGCAGGCCATGCGGAATACTCACAGTTCCTCAGCTTGGCTGGAGGTCAATATCTTGGTCATGATGATGGTGTATGAACTGTGAGGACCGACCCAGGGCCTGTGGTGTCGGACGAGGACCTGAGGGATTACCAGAGAGATCGAGAAATTCCAAAGATGTAATGACTACCCCCCACATTGGCATGTGGCGCAGTACATAGCCAGGAGATAGGCAGAGTTATGTTGCGGAATATTGTTTTGGCATCTTGGCCTTAAACGTAGCGCGCACCAAGGCTCAGGCGCGCACTGTCGCAGCCCCTCGATGGGTGCCCTCGATCACGTGTCGCTGGCCCGGGGACTATCTATTCTTCCGATCCCCGGGGCTCTTCTTACGTCTGTGGCGGTGTCCAGGCATTCATTCCTCCCCTCAGTCGCAGCTCTTTGCTATCTAGTATGGCCACAACCGCGGCGGTGTTTGCGTCCTCTGCCACGAGATAATGTCCTCTGTTGCGGGGAACATGGACGCCAATGTCCTACTGACGTCAATCTATACAGGATCAGCAGCTGGATCGGAGTCATTGCTCAACCCCCGACCCCTCCATCTGCCCACGCGTGAGGAATCACTTCAGGGACCGTTCGACCTCTGCATCCTAGTTACGATTCTGGAATAGGCCCATGAACAATGATCGGACGCACGTCGTCGTTCGATTCCCTGGCCATACCGCATTGGAAACGGCGCTGAGGAGATCGACATGGAGGAACATATGCCCAGATAGAGGAAAAGTGTCCCGCCATATCGTTCTTCGCGCTGCTAGGGTTGGAACACTACTGGAGAGACTGTATGAGACCTCTACAACCTTGGAATCTCATTAGTAACTGACCTTTCTCTCTAGCCCCCAATTTGGAACCCTTGCCGTTTCGCCCCGTGGAATGCAACGTTCGAGCCACCGTTTGTTGCTGCTTCTCGGTCGTCTCATTGGAGGTATAATAATCCTCAAGGACAACTTGGGGTGCTCAACAGCGAGGGCTCATCCTGGCTATCTGTCGGTTGGACTGCCGAGGAGAGTAAAGGACGAGGTGCCGTCTCGACCTAAGGGCGAGACAACCTAGAGTTACGCCCGGACCTTTCCCTTGATCCCTCTAGCGCCGGCCCTATCTATGGCACAAGGGCACTACTCCCCATGAATTATTTCTCCATAGCCAGTAGAGTACGTAACCTGGCAGGCGGGATAATCGAGGATTGGCTAGGACAAAAGTGCCCTGGCCAAGCGGACGTCTCGGCAACGAAATCCTCTGTGAATGGACGGCAGTAGGTGGTAAATTACGTGCCACTAAAGTACTAGATTTGGCCCCATTGCGCAGGCCAAAAGTTCACCGAGTACTCACTATGGTTGGTTAGGGAAATTAGGAGCCATTTGCATTGCTTCCACCTTCCTTACTGTGCGCCAGAGGAATTTGTGGCTCCGTGGCACCATTATGGAGGCTGTCTGGACTCTGGAGGAAATTATGGCCTGATTTATCGAGCCTGATTGGCCGGCCGTGGCGACGGGGTGGCCGCGAAACGGATGCGGAAGCCATGACGGGCCACTTCGCAGGAAGTGCAACGATGATCCCTGCTCTTCTTCAGCTGAGGCCTGTGCCGTTCCAATCCCGTCTGGGTAAGGCTGGCCCTGTTGGGCTCTAAACCTACTCCGTCATGGTGTCTTGTGTCGGCGACTCCTAGTAGTGGGCTGGTACCCAGACGGTATGCATGTTGGACGGTTGAGTTTTCAGGTGGGTGTTGCTGCGCTCGTGGCCAGGGATGTCTTCTCCGGGTGTAGATCTCATGCGGGGTACAATGCTGGTGTTCCGACTTCAGTGAACACCTATTCCCCAGCTATGAACTAGACAGTCACGCAGGCCGAGATGTTGAAATTTGGGGCGCCTCACATCCGACCGATTAGGCAGGTACGGAGGGCGGCACATTCCACCGCGCTTACCTTACCCGTGGGACCCTGAGATCTCTGTCCGGTACTGGGTACTGACGCTGTCAGGTAACTTTGACCATCCTGTTTGGGACTAGTTGCAGACCAACTGCATAGGGCGATGACGTAGGGATCTCGCGCAACCTTGGCACGTGGACTTGTTCATGCTCATGTGAGAAAATTTTGTATCCAGAGCCGCTGTGCGTGTGTCTCTCCATGACGAAGAGTTAAGCTTCTTCCGATGGCATCATTACCCCAAACTGTGATGCACCACGGAGAGCCTCCCCCAGGTTCCAACGTCGTGTGTCGGGTGGACCCCGCGCGCTGCGGACTTGGAGTCCAACCGACTGTCGCGTTGCTTGGATGGTTGGGACCTCCCGAGAAACCTCAAGGTCGCAAGTCCAGTTAGATGGTTAGCCACAGCCGGAGAGTGGGTCCTCATCGTGGAAGTGGCTTCAGTCTCCATCCGATTCGGTGCTGAAAGGTCAACCATAATGCTATGCTAAGCGGCAGGCCCTTTCCCTCGAAGCCTGGGTTTGCCGTCGGGATTGGCCCTTCGCACGCTTTCGCGGCATGTTACTCCTATCGTGGCAGGGTTCAGCGGAAGATAAGCTACATGTTCCCTATCGATCCAATCGTGAGGTCGATATTACCGGGGGGGTTGCGCTGCAGCGTGCAGATGCCAAGGGCCATAGCGCCCGCCTTCCAGCGCCGCCAACGCCAAGCGACACTACCAAGGCATAAACTGGCCAATCCACGGCGGGTGGATTGCCCTTCGGTTTCGGCCGGCGTGGCCCCCATCGCAAAGCCTATCAGACCCCCCGCGCTAGCCTGCGTCCGGCCAAAAGTATGGGGGGTTCCCGGAGTGTGCAGTCGCAGTATCGTGGTATCGCCGTATCGTATCCGGAGAGTTTTAGGTGGGTGAGCTGCAGCATCCCTTTCAGCTGGATGCTGGTTGAGCATCTTTCTCTTATTTGTTTCAGTCAACAGCCATCCGGTCAAGCCAGTCAGTCACCTTGCCATGGTCTTTCCAGCCATTCACGAGGGAAACTGGCTGGTCGCTCCTTGCCACATAGGGTAATCTGTAAAGCACGCTAATTTAGTTTACAGGTACGGACCCATACAATCGCATGTATTGCAGAGGCCATGCATGCAAAGAAGAAAAAAAAAAGGGAAAAAAGGAAAAAAAAAAGACGGAAAGAGGGACCTGGGATGTGAATTGATGCCTTTTCACTTTTTACCTTTAGCTTTCCCTCCGACGCTGGATGCGTATATAGCCCTCTGGTGTCCTCATCCCACTCTCCCAACCTTGGTTCTCCTGTGGTCCTCCTCCTCTTCTCTACCACCTCATATACTTCCCATCCCCCATCCCCCATCCCCCATCCCCCATTCCCCATTCCCCTCTTCCCCCTCCCCCGCAATCTTTCCCCCTCAGCTCCGTGCCATCCGGATCCCAGCATCAGAAGGTGTCAGCAATCGCAGTCGGTTTTCCTTCTCTGTGCGTCATCTCATCGCATCGAGAGGAAGTCCCCCAGTCCATCGGGATTGTTCTGCTCCTTCCCCCTCTACTCTTCTCTATTCACTCATCCTGTCCCTTCAGGCCAACTGAGCTGCAGTTGTCAGCTTTCCTGAGATTTTGCATTACTACATACCATCTACTCTTCTTGGTTATCTTCAAACTTGCTCCAGCAGAGGCAAGCCTCGTCTGCCCGATCTCCAGCTGTACGACGTGCGTTCAATAGCATCGACATAGGACCAATCGATCCGTGACCGGACATCCCTGAGCGCCATTCTTCTCGCCCCCCAGAGTACGAGTATCGATTCCGTTCAGCCTGTCCCTAGCACCAAGAAGAACGGTCGTCTATCCATTGCGCCTGCCATCTGACCCTAGCAACAATTGCGAATAGCGACGACAAGTAGATCGAACCATCCCAGAAGCCCGCAATAGAAGAGCATCGACGCCGCTCCTCCGTCCTATCCCAGTTCCAGAGTCCATACGATCTCGCCCCCCTCGCACGCGCCATTATCCCCAAACCCTAGCAGCCATGCCTTTCGGACTCAATCCCTTCCGGAAACACGACCACGACTTCCCCAGCGTCGTGGTCCCCCTCTCGGAAGCCCCTGCGCATATCAAGCCGAACCCGGCATTAGAGAAAACCGGCCGCCCTGATGACAAGACTGATGATAGAAGCTTGGACAGGGCTCCCTCCTCGGAGGCCGGCGTTGGGCCTGCCCAGAACTACAGCTGCCTGACGATCGAGGCCCTTCGCGCCGAAGTCGAGTCCGATGTTGCGGCATCAGGCAAGGACACTGCGTATGACCGTATGTTCTGATGTTTCCCCATGCGGCGATGCCACCCGGGATGATTGATCCCCAGAAATCTTCCAAATCCGAGATCTGACCGTGGATTCCCTATAGGCAAGGCAAAAGTCATTAACCGAGCCGTTCAGGATATTGGTATGGGCCGCTACCAGTGGGAGCTTTTTGCTCTCTGTGGCTTTGGCTGGCTGGCAGACAAGTAAGCGAACGTCCTTTGTAGATGATGTTATTTGGCTGACAGTGAATCACTTCAGTCTCTGGTTGCAGGTGAGACATGGTTGCCTTTGGTGCAGATGATGTACTAACTGCTGCAAGGGCGTCGCTTTGACACTGACCCCCATTGCCCAAGAATTCGGTGTCTCTACCACTTGGGTCCGTTTCACGACATGTTCTTTGTTCTTGGGTCTTTGCATTGGCGCATCCTTCTGGGGTATCGCATCTGATATCATCGGCCGTCGCCCGGCCTTTAACATGACTTTGTTTATCTGTGGTGTGTTTGGTATTGCGGCGGGCGGTGCTCCAACCTGGATTGGGTGCGTTTCCCTGATATGGTTTGCGGGATTACTTTGCTGATGCATCTCGCTAGAGCCTGTGCCCTGTACGCTTGTATGGGTCTTGGGGTGGGAGGCAACCTGCCTGTCGACGGAGCTCTGTTCCTGGAGTTCTTGCCTTTTGCCTCGGGGAACCTCCTGACGATGCTGAGTGTGTGGTGGCCCGTTGGTCAGCTGATTGCTAGGTTCGTGATTCTCATTCAATCTTATTCATCTGCTAACATGAGAGCAGTCTACTCGCATGGGCGTTCATCCCCAACTACAGCTGCAGTAGTGGGCTGCCTTCTTGCGGCGACGTTGCCAGCGGAGTGGCTTGCTGCACCAAGGAGAGCAACATGGGCTGGAGATACCTGGATTACACCCTGGGTGCCTTGACTTTCGCCATGTTCGTCTGCCGATTCTTCCTCTTTCACCTGTATGAGTCGCCCAAGTACTTGCTTGCACGTGGTCGCCAGGGCGAGGCCGTGGCTTCGGTCCACGGCATTGCCTACAAGAACAAGGCCAAGACATGGCTCACCGAGGATATTCTTAATGAAATCGGTGGTTACCCTGAGGAGGTGACGGAGCAAACGCTCAGTTTCGGAGAGATTGTCCAGAGGAACCTTTCCAAGTTCTCGCTGGAGCGTATCGGGCCCCTCTTTGCCAACAAGAAACTTGGTTTCTCCAGTATGTTCAATTCCATCCCACCCCCTGATCTCGGCTAACCAACCTTCTAGCGGTTCTCCTCTGGTTCTGCTGGGCCACCATTGGCATGGGCTACCCACTGTTCAATGCCTTCCTTCCCCAGTATCTGGAGAATGCGGGCGGCTCCAGCTCCAGCTCGACATACGTTGCCTACCGGAACTACGCCATTACTTCGATTGTCGGTGTCCCAGGCTCCATTCTGGCGTGCTACACGGTCGAGATCAAGTATATCGGTCGCAAGGGCACCATGGTCTTCTCCACCTTGATTACCGGTGTGCTCCTCTTCTGCTTCACCGTCTCGACCAACTCCAACGTCCAGCTGGTCTGCTCGTGCCTCGAGGCTTTCTTCCAGAACATCATGTATGGTGTTCTGTACGCCTACACCCCGGAGGTCTTCCCGGCCCCGAACCGCGGCACGGCCACGGGTATTGCCAGCTGCCTGAACCGCATTGCGGGTCTGTGTGCGCCTCTCGTTGCCATTTATGGCGGCAGTGCCAACCCCGATGCGCCCATCTACGCGTCGGGTGGACTTATCCTGGCTGCGTTTGTGGCCATGTGTCTGCTGCCCATCGAAACCCGGGGCAAGCAGACTCTGTAAATGATCCACAGGCACATACGTTTCTTGATTATTCATTCATCTTTATGCCTGTTATGATTATGTGCTCCAGTGTCTGAGCGAGCGCGCATTTTGACGATGCATGATACCAATGTCGTGAATGACTTGCATTGACAGGATTGCACATGTTAGTGTGATACATGTTGATTGCCAATGGCATGTCTGTATTCTTCCGTGTTGATATTCTTATTGATGACGTTGATGGATGTACGTGCTTGTTGGATAAAGCACTTGAAATGAACACAAAAAGGTTCTCTGCTCACTCCGTCTTCTTCACTAATCTCAAGTAAAACAAGTAAACCCTTCCTCTCTTTCCTTTCCTTTCTACCCCTCAGAAAATAAAATAAAAATAAATAAAGATAAAAATAATAAATCGACAAGGCGAAAGAAAGCAATTGTCAGTGAATACTAGAACAATGCTTAAATCATATAATCACGTTGTATCATAACTCTACATAATAGCATACATGATGATCTGTCCACTTGTACAGACCACGCTTTTACGAACACATACGCCGGAACTACCGCGAGCAAGAAGCAGCTGCAGAAAGACCAATGGCTAGACCACCACGCGAGAAGACCCATGCCCCGAATGTGCTCCTTTGCAAGTTTATGTATGTGCATAAGCAACAGCCTGTAAATGTATAACCCACAAACGAAAATGGCACGCGGTAATAATATTCATGGCGCAAACAACCAGCGGAAAATGGAGACGCAGACGCAAAGAAAATGAAAAAAAAAGGACCATACCATATGCTCTGCCCAAACCCGAATCCAGCGCGAACATGACAGAAAAGAATACCAGCCGGGAGAGGAAAAGAAAACACCCAGAACAAATGCGACCGATCGAGTTCGTACGTAGCCACCCAGGGATCCTGTCCAGCGATCGAAAAAGGGGAATGAGAAGAGAAGAGAAGTAAGTCATCAGATCAAGAAACTCATAAGCAAGGGGAGTTCGTAGCCCGTGGCTCTCGATTCATCAAATAGCGTGATCTTGGAGAGATGGAGGGAAAAAGGGATGAAGCGACGCTTAGGCGACCGACTGCCCCTGTTGCCGTCGCCCTCTCTTCTCTAATAGGGTGGCGTTGTCCAGGCTCAGCTCGAAGGGCTCCCGTGCACCGCGAGCAATGCTCTGCTTTGCAGCGGCGGCCACTTTGGCGCTGTGCTGGCCATATCCTTGCTGCTGTCGGGGCTGGTGGGCTTGGCGCGCTTGGGCGGCGTGGCTGGGCGCACCGAGGTTCGTTGATCGGAGTTTTGCTTCCATCGCAGCAACATCGCTGGCTTGCTGGGAGGCTTTGGGAATCTTGGCGGGAGGAAATTCTTCTCGAGGAAGGGGTTGGTAAGTGATCTCCTCGGGTTCGTCGTAGTCTTCGTTCAATGGATTCAGCGCCGACTGGAACGCCGTGGACGGGTTCGCACCCCGATATCCTTGGCGGAAGTTCTTGCGCCGCTTGCCTTCTTCTTCCTGTCGGTGGACGGCGTAACCGACGTCGAAGACTTCGCGCAGGTTGATGGCACCAGGCGAACGGAAGTCCATCGGACGCTCCAAGCCCGCCGAGGGCTGGTCCAGGAGGCGGGCGCTGGCCGGGGCATAGGGCGCTTGGTCGGCTGCGACGGCATCCAGATGTTGCATCTTACGAGTGGCCAATGGCGTCGCCAGAGGGGGCGCGTCTGCCGCCGCCTCCGTGGCTTCGTCGGTCTGGCGGATCCACGGATGCGCCAGGAATTGCTTGATGGTGTACCGTTTGTCGGGGTCAACCGTCAACAGATGGGAGATCAAGTCCTGGGCGGACTTGGAGATATCGTCCCACCATGGCGACAGGAACGTATACTGGCCGCGCGCGACCTTCTCGGTGAGCACCTGAATGCTCTCATCATAGAAGGGTGGGAATCCACAGAGCAGGGTATAGAGAACACATCCCAGGGCCCACATATCGACGCTCTTCGAGTAACGCTCGTCTTTGACAATCTCGGGAGCGGTGTATCCGACCGTTCCACAGGGAGTCATCGTTTGACTATCCCAGATGACCTTGGACAGGCCAAAATCGGCAATCTTGATCACGCCGATACCGCCCGCCCCCTTTCCGGGGATAAACTCGCCCTCATCGACCTTGTCCTCATCACCAGGCTGACGGGGTTGGGGGTTTTTGCTGGGGATGAATTCGGTGGGGTAGAATAGGAGGTTCTCGGGTTTGATATCTCTGCCGCAGAGGTCAGTGGGTTCAACGGAGCCAACGGGAGCACACATAGGTAATTTCCTACCGATGAACGACCCCGGATGTCTCATGGAGATATTCGATCGCCTTGGCCACCTGGAGGATGACGTGGCGACTGAGATCTTCGCTGAAGTAGGTTAATCTCACGATCTGGTGGAACAACTCGCCGCCGGGGCAGAGCTCTAGCACGATGTAGTAATATTGACGCGACTCGGAGAACTGGACCAACTTGACGATATTCGGGTGATCCAGCTGTCGCATAATCTGTACCTCCTTCAGGATGTTGGCGCGCTGTGACCGCAGTTAGTGATTAGCTCAGCGAACATCTCTGGAGTCACTTATTGCAAAAGACACAAAATAGGACATTGAAGGACAGAACATGATGCGTAGAGGTTGGGTGAGTGACTGGATCATCCCAGAGGGTTGCGCACCTCTGAAGCTTTGGGTTTCTTTTTTAACCCGGGATGTAGATGGGCGGAAGACTATAACAAAGATTGGCGGGTTGCTCAGGGCAAGTAGACGAACCAAAAAAAAGCCAACGAACATAGCGGGCGACATGAACGACCAAAATGCAACGCAAAAACAATCACCGAGCCAAGGAAAAACTTATCGCAATCCTACCTGGTTACTATTCATCTCAAACTTGCGGACCACTTTGATGGCCACGTCGCCGTATTCGCCGGTGCTATCTCTAGCACGATAGACATTACTGAAGGCGCCATCGCCCATCTTCTCGATGAGGGTATAACGTTCGAGACCGGGGTATCGGGGCATCTTGTTTCGGGTGCTCTTTTCCTCTGCAATGATCTGCTCGATTTCGGCCTCGCGCGCGCGACGGTTCGGCTCGGGATTCTTCTGCGACGGCTGTGCCTGGCCGTTGCCCAATCTGCTGTCAATGGCATCCAGGTTCCCAGCGGCTGGGGGGTAAGAACCCTGGGGTTGACGCTGTTGTTCGGCATGGATGGGAGAGACATTGGTGGTGGGCTCGGCATGCGGCGTCACCAGTCGGGCTTGCTTGCCATGACGTATGAAATTCTTGAGACTTTGTATGGTACTCATAGTGCTGAGTAAGGGGGGGTGTGGAGTGGGGGAATGAGAATGGAAAAGGGAAAAAAGAAAGGGCAGGGGAGGATACTAGGGTAGTAGAGAAGGGGGTCACAAGCAGGTAAGGTAGGACGAGGAAGAAGAAATGAAAGGGAGATGATGAAATCCGATTGGGAATCGACGAGGAATGGTGGACGATTTGGGGGGGGGGGGGATGGCTTGTCCAGAGAGCGTCGACTCGGTTGGCTGGAATTATCTGGTCTTTTTTGGATCTTTCTCTTTTTTTCTTTTTCTTTTTTTTTTCCCTTTTTTTTCACGCTGGTTCCTTTTTGGCTTTAATTTGTGTCTAAATTAGCTGCTGGGCTCTTTACCCCGCCAAGGCCTAAACTGTAATGTTCGTTAGTGGCAGCAGGAAAAACCAAAGTAAAAATAAAAATAAAAAAAGGGCCGATGGCAGCAGGACGGACGATGACGTTTCGGGAAAGAGATCGATCGGGATTGGGAGGCTGGCAGGGCCGACAAAGAGAAAAAAAAGGGGGGGCAGGCAAAATGCACGAAGGATGGATTACCTGGAGGTGAGATCACCGCGGCGAATGCAAACCAAAATAATAATGATATCGAACGGGGCAACCGCAGGAGGGAAATTAAATTAATTCCCTTCCGCTGGGCACTGAGACGATGGGGACTGAGAGAAGGGCGGATGGTGGGGAAAAGCTGGCCGATGGGCAGATCGATGGGCAGGTGGACTGCAGCAGGCAGGCAAGCAGCACGACGTGAGGGAGCAACTTCGACAGGAGACGGAGACGACAACGACGACGACGACAAGAGTGTCGACCAGAGGCTATAAAATTACTCCCTGCGGATTCAGAAGAAAGAATGAGCGGAATGGAGCGTCATCAGCAGCGGAGAGCAGCCGGCCTGAAGGACAGTCAGACCGTCAAGAGAAGAAGAAAGTGAAGCCATGACGTCGAAGGCCGCTTCCTTGGGCTTAGTGTCCCGGGCACGGGCAGCCGTCCAATCAGTGGCTGCTGAGTCACCCGCCCTCTCGCGTGCCATGCTCGCATCAGTCAGTATCCTTCATCATCCTTCATCATCATCCTCTCCCCTCTTCTCGCTCTTGCTCTTCCTCATTATTATTACCATCTCCCTCCCTCCTTCTGGCTGCAATTCCTGGACCAACAACAGCGTCATTTTCTCGTCATGGTCTTCCTGTACCCGCATGCACTGATATTATATTAGATTAGATTAAAATAAAGCGAGGCACTATGGGCAGCCCCGATTCCCCGATCTTGGTTCGATCCTCCACTCCGGAACAATCATCGTCAAACCAGTCCTCACGCCGCCCGTCATGTCATCATGGCCGGGAATCCTCATTTTTAGGGTCTTTCCGTCCTCTGCCTTCTTTCTTCCCCAGACAGTCGGATGCGATAATCGCAGATCCTTTGCTGATGGATTACCGGTCTGGGGATCGTTTAGCTGTCGACCATGGATGGACACGCCACTCCCGAGACTCTGCCATCGGAGCTGGAGACTGCGATGTCATCGATGATGCAATAATCCGAGGTCCACGCATGGCAGGAACCTCTGGGTTTCCCGCCGGGAAGATATACTTAAGTAGACCCGGTCACACTGGTCCGGACATGGGCTGTGTACTCCGTGCTATAAGTGGTCGTAGTATTACACTAGATACTCCGTAGGGACTAAAGACTATCTACTAAGAGAGAGCGAACGAATCCTGGCCATCCCGTGATGCTGCAGGTCGAGTCACTGGACTGGCACTCCCCTCGCCATCTCCGATCATCTTCACCATCCCCATCCCCATCCCTTCATCCGCCCATTTCCATTCACGCCATCCGCGGTTCTTGACAGGCGATCAATTCGCCTGCCCAGCCCTTCTTGCGGCTGCACCCTCCATGTAGTGCAGCCAGTGGCCCCACGACCTTATCGCCGCCATTGTCCGGTTTGACTGGTGCGAAACCCGGAATCCACCGTGCACTGGATCCGCAACGTGGAATGTCCCTGCGACTCGCCTGTCTTGCCTCGCCGTCGCGCTTCTCGGGTCTTTTCGTGCCAACAGGATCTCGTCCGGCGTGTCACGCCTTGCCTGGCCCCAATTCGGACTGCAGACTCTATTTTCGGCGTGCTGGTGCCCCTGGATGACCGTCTCTGCTGGTGACACCCTTGCCTCTGGACTCTCCCTTGCTGGCCGGAAGCCATTTGCTTTTTCCTCCCAGCCTGGATGCCAACAAACTTTGAAGCAAAGACCGAAAAAAGAAAGTAAGAAAGCAACCGTTATCCAACGGCTGTGTCTCGAGGGGTTGGCGTCACCGTGGACTCGACCACGAATCGCCTCAAGTTCACTGGAAACCGGGATAGCTAGGTAGCATGCGACGTCGTCAGCGAGCGTCTGGGACCAATCTCGTTTGAAACAGCTCAGGTGTCATGCTTTGCCCTCGAATCCCGCACTGCGATCGCTTGTGACAAATATCCCTCAGGACGATTGCCGCGACGGTCGGGACCGCCAATTGGGCCGACCGTAGTGTTGGGCCATCTCACCATGCCGGGCCTGGAAGTCGTGAACACGTCTCACGCCTCACCAACGCACCTGGACCCGCCCCAGTTAAGGGCCCACAAGTCTCTACGTCGAAGGCCAAATGTCGTCTGGTGCCCACCAGTCATCGACACCAAGCCCCGAAGTCGACATGGCCGCCCTTCAAATGGCACTCCTCTAACACCTCCGGGGGTTGCTCCAAGTGAAGATCTCACCAGCACCAGCACCATCACCCCCAAGCCCTCGCACCCACCCACGCCCAAAACCACGCCCCCGCGTGTCGCTGCCCCGGTCCCTCGTCCGGGCCTGTCGCACTTTGGACTGTCGTCGTCCTCCTCGCGCGCCGAATCGTTTCAGACGGCCTATGAAATGATCTCGGACGCCGAAACAGAGACTCCGCGCCGTTCTTCGCCGTCATTACCGACTCGACAGAAATCGCGGCGAACGGATGAGCCTGTCGAGTATGGTGACAGAGGAAGTGGAGAAAGCACGCCTGTTCCCGACCCTCGTACTAATCGCCTACCTTCGTCGATGATGGAACCCCGGCTGCAACGCAAGGTGGTGGACGATGATGCGGATCGAAAAGTGTCGCCTCCGCGCCGAAAGAAGTCGACGAGGGACGGTGCGCCACGCATCATGCGTACGGAACCATCGGAACAGCGCTACGATATGAATAGTGTCGATGCGCCGAGTGTCCGCTCGAGCCTACGAGAGCCGATCAGGGACCCCCTGCAACCGGTTGGGGGCTTGTCGATTGAGCAGTTCCGCGAAGAAATCGGTTGGCCACGCCCGGAGGATCGGCCTCTCCCCGCTGAACAGGACGACACCCGCCGGTTGTCAGACATCTCCACGTCGACAGTCGAGGTGATGATTATCGATAGCCCACAGTCCACGCAACGATCCCTGCGTCACACCGATAAGAGGGGCTCGCTCCGCTCGGGTACCTCGCCGTTTCCCAAGCCCGATGAGTCCCAACATCGTCTGGTTCACAAAGCTGGCCGGATCACCGAGAGCGACCGCAAGAGCATCGCCTCGGAGATCTCGTTCTCCGGGACCTCGAGCTTGAACCTGCCGCCGCAGAACGTGGATGTCGTTCCGGTGGTCGTGATCCCAGAACGGCGCTCCTCCCTCAAGTCATCGACGTCGACCAGCCGAGATACCTCGCAAAGCCGCTCGCGGCACTCGAGTCGACGAGGCCCGTCCGCGTCGCGAAGCCGACCTGGCTCTCGCGAGCCTGCGCATCGGCAGCGGACGTCCGACACCAATGCCAGCATAGGGAGAGGGGCCGAACCCCGTGGTCGCCACTCTGGCCGGCCGACAATCCCACCGCGCGGCTCCTCGCTCTCTGCACCGACCAGTCGCAACAATTCACGGACTGCCTCTCTGACCTCGGAGAGCCTGCGGGATCATGCCTTGGCGATGGAGCCTGGCCCCCATGACCGCGCCGCGGAGCCGCCTTTGGCTCGACCTGAAACCGTCGCGCGTGAGGACACACATGATGCGGCAGAAGCATCCAAGACCCAGTCGATTATCATCGGGGTGGAGGATATGTCGCATCTACGCCCACCCTCGATGCCATACACACAGATCTCGATCCCGTCATCCTCTCCGGGCCTGATCGAAGTCAGTGAGGCCAGGACGGTGGTTTTCTTCCCCCACAACAATGAATCCCTGCTGCTCGTCGACCCACAGGCGCAGGCCGCGCTTCACGGGCAAGCGCCCGGCGTGGAATACCCGGAACTACGCCAGCTACGGATGGACGATTCGCCAACCCTCCGACACGAGATGACTTCGCCGCTCAAGAATCCGCGCCAGCCACCCAAGCCACCCGTCTGCCAGGTGGTGCCACCGACCCCCGTCCAAGAGAACGACCCTCCGCAGGAGACCGGGCCCCCGAATGAGCCAAGTAAACGCCCGGGTCGACGTCCTTGGATGGGCCGTCCTCGGTCCGACTCTTTCAATTCCTTCGTCCGATCACTCTCACTGACCTCGGTGAAGAACCGCAAGGCCGGCAAAGACGTCGATAAGCGGCTGCAGTCATTCTGGCGGCCACGGCGGTTCTGGGAGGACTCGGAGGCGGAGGAGTCGCCTCAGCAGAGTCCGTGCTCTCCCGCCGCCCCGACCCCGGAAGCGGACCTGGTCATCAAGAACTCGCTGGGCATGCCCCAGCAGCGCGTGGTGTTCGAGGGACCTGCTCTCCGCAGCCCAGACACCCGACGACGATTCGACCAGGCTCGTCAGCAACCCAACCGCAACACCCTCGTGGGCAGCCAAGTGTTCAGCCCCGAGGCATTCTGCTCGCAGACCTCGCTGCACCACCATCGGTTCCGATCCTTGTCATGGTGGAGACTGCGCTTCCGGCCAGGGAAGGTCCGCAACATCCGCAAGCGGGTGCGACGGACATGGCAACGCCACGTGGAACACCGCCGAGAAGCGAAGCGCGAGAAGCTGAAGCAGAGCATCGGCGGAGCGGTTCTGATGGAGTCCAGCACGCAGTTGAAAATCACGGAATGATAAAATATGTTATTGCAATCCGGAGTATGCCATGTTATATGCAGCTATGATACGATGACGGCGTCACTGATGATATGACTGATGATTTTGCTTGGTTTTATTGTAACTGTTTTGCTTTTTCTTTGTGCGATTCCGTCTCTCAATCGGTTCCAGTCCAATTGATGATTAATGAAGGATACCATCCATGCAGTGATTGAACAAATCAGTATTATATCAAGCAATGTTTTTAGCAAATGTCATTCTTGAGTAGACAGATACACACACACAGAGAGAGAGAGAGAGAGACAGTAAAAAAAATCCAAAAACTCAAAGAAGACCATGTATGAGCTGACCTAACCGCAAACCCAGTATCCTCCTCCCCTATTCCCTAACTCTCCTTCTCATTTACCTGCACCCACCCCACCCCATCCCCAATCTCACCCCCAATCCCCATCCTCATCCCCCTCAACAACCCAAATCCAACCCTATCCAATCCAATAGGTTACATAGCTAATTATACTCTGTAACTTATCAATAGAAATAAGGTATGGGTGTTGGGGTATGAGGCAATTACCCATTCACTTGAATGAAAATCTACTAGGTTGTCTGGGTTAAATTTATAGTAATATTTGGATCTTCAACAAGGAGTTGGGGGGGGAGGGTAGAGTAATATACGTACTGTATAGGTCTTTGTGGTTTCAGATGTGTCAATTATTTTGTAGGATCGAATATCGATCTGTCGGTGATGGTTATAACTACTATTGTCTGGCTGGGATCGGTAATTCAATATTCAAGCAATAGACTCATTCAAGTGCAGAGTCAAGACTCAACGTTGCTACTATACAACATAGTATAGACACTCTATTGCCTTGGTATCATGCACATGGTCAATACACATATCACCAACAAAAGTCCAACCCAAACAACTCCTCGCTCCGTCCGTTCCAAGCTGGCTCGGACATCCCGCTGGTATAGTACATCAATCAGTCATCAAACAAGAAACGCCAGGTCAGTCGTAGACAGAAATAAGCTCATGCGATGCCTTGGGACTCCATCCCGGAGATCGTAGAGTAGGAATACGGCAGGTCAACCAGCCCGTCCAGAAGCCAGTTCAGCGGGTCGAACACTTCGTAGTTGGGCTCCAGGAACCCGCTCGGCAATGCCCCCACTCCACTCGACGGGGGCACCCCCATACTGGCCTGTGCGAGCATCGGAGCCGGCGCCAGGCTGGGGTCCGCCCCCGCGACCCCCGGCGTCGCAGTCGACGTGCGGGTCGGCACGACAGAAGACGAGTTGGAAGAGTCCGCATTCGAGTCGGGGTTGGTTGGGTTTTTGAGATACGCTGCCGCCGGTTAGCTCCGATACATCAACATCGGTCACCATGGCATACATACCTTCAATGTTTCGTCCCTTGGTCCGCGCGTCCTCCCGCCACCGCCACACCGAGTCAAACAGAAGGGACATGCTCATCCGACAGCGAACCTTGAGCATCAGCGAGTCATCCACCTCCCCGCCGTCGGCCGTCAGTTTCGGAGTGGGCACATTATTCAGTCGCCACATCTGCGCCACCACCTCCGCCAGTCGTTCGGGGAGGTCGTTGCTGGAGACGGACACGCCCCGGATGGCCCAGATCGTCCGGTTGAAGAGGTTCTTGGCGTAATCCATGTCGATGTGGGCGGCGAAGAAGCTCTTGCAGAGTTTCAGTAGGGTGCATCCGCCCGCGACCATCATTTGATACACGTAGTATGGCGTGTAGGGCAGCACCGGGCCGACCTCCGTTTCAAGATTCATCGCGGCTTCCAGGAACGACGTGGTCGCAACGTAGAGGGAGAGAAGACGTTCGCGGTAATCCTTCGCGGTCGTGTCATCGAAGAATGCGGACAGATGGAGGTGAAGATTAGATGCGCGCAGATAAAGATTAGTTATACCTACAATCAGGTTAGACCGGTCTCTCACAAAGGGTAGCAGCAAACATACAGTCGTTTTGTGCCTTCAGCTGGTTCTCCAGTTCATCGAAATCCCGCGAGAGGAACGAGATTAATGTCGACCTCTCTTGATCGCTACACAATCCGACAGGGTCCCGCCGATTAGTATACAGGGATTTGGTGACCTTGTCGCAAAACTTTTCAATCTCCAGCCGGGGCCGGATGTCGTTAGGCAATCTGAAGTTGGGGTCCATCGACTCATTGGAAGACAGGGTCCAGTCATACACGGTGGATGGAGGCTGACCGTAGCCCGTAGCCACTCTACATGCGCAATCAGTAAAAGCCCGGCCAACGGATACATATCAACATACCGCTGTGCGACGATGTTGCAGACTGCCCACGTGCGCACTTTGTCGCGCAGCTCCTCTTCAATCAGCTCCACACGGAACTTGCTGAAATCCTGCGTATGGGACGGACGGTGGAGACCCAGCTGCATGGCGACTTGGATCATCATACCGCAGAGCATAAAGGTCGGGTCCGTGGACGTGCTGCTTGTAGGAAAAGGCCATGTACAGAGCAAGCAGAGTGCCTTCACGACGTGGTAGCTTTGTGGGATGTCCGCCAGCGTACTCCACACCAGTCGCGAAACCGGACCTGAGAGGGAATTGAGAAGGTGGGTGTCGGCTTGGAAGCGCCGCGCGCCCACACTAATGATGGTCCAGAACAGCAGGGGTGAAGCGTTGTAATATTCATCGGGGGTCTGCTCTCGATCAAGGAATGGTAGAAAAGGATGATAGAAGGTAAAGAATCTTAGCAACGTTAGAGAAAACGGTCCAAAAGGCAATACCATCCGTGGCCTTACAGGTTGAATAGCTCTGTCACCCTCTCGGGAACGACAGCGACATCTTCGATGCGCTTGAAATGATGGTTGCCGTTTCTCATGTAGCTCGAACCATCAAAGCCCGAGCGCAAATCCAGAAGCGACGCAACCGCTTCATGGGACCCCATGTACTGGTCGGTCGACATGGCCGACGGCGTATGGTAGACCCCCGAGCCGACCTGACTGGCAGTCTCTTGCTTGGGCGTCTGGGCCGGGGGAAGCGATGGTGGCGGCGGCTGAGACATCGACCCAGGAGTACTGCCCTGGACGGTTGCAATCTGCTTCCGCAGCTCGATGATCTCCCGTTCCATTTCGGCATTGCGACTGCGCTTTCCGACCCGTTTGAAGTTGGATTCGATTTTACAATCAAGCTTCAGGCGACGACATCGGGAGCAATCTGTCCACGGGTCTTGGATTACATCGCATCGAAGCTGCAGGACAAGTCAAAGTAAGCCCAGTTTCAGCCAAAGGGCCTATCGGATAGGCGACAGGAACTAAACAATGGGCAAGCTCACCTTTTGCTGGCGACATTCATTGCAAGCCCGCTTCACGGGCTGTCTCTTCTTCTCCTCGTGGTTCTCCTGCCCCTCGACATCATCGATACTACCAGGGGAGCTGTCCAACCCTGCCATGGCAGTGGTGCGCTTCCTGGCTGGTCCGACGCCATCGGACCCGACAGCCGGGGAGGCAGATGGATGGCCGGCACCTCCCATTACGGGACTGGGGGCAGCCGAAGCATTCTCTCCTGCGTTTGGCTCCAGGATGGTACCCTGCAGACCCCTGCCTCCGATTCCGCTGGGCGATCCTTCGGAGGAATCCAGGCTGGTAGAAGGACAGGCCGATATAGGGTGTTGGGCAGAGAGGGGAGATGGCCAAAAAGCCAAAAAAAGAAAAGAGTCGGTCTGACGGGATGGCTGGCTGGGCACGAGCCTTGCCCACGTGAGAATTTCGGAAAGAGGGTCGGGGGGGGAAGCAAACGAAGGACAGCAGGACACCGCCGTGAATGTCTCAGATGAACTAGATACCGGGTGCACTGTGCAGATCTTCAATGTGTTTGGCACAAAACAAGCGAGTGATCCAGACCCTCGCAGAGATGGGATGAATCACCGCGGGGGACGGCGTGCCAGCGACGAGAAGCTGTCCGATCTCGCTCTCACGTGGTCTCGCCCGAAAAAAAAAAGGCACGTGATGATAGGGTGGCACGAGTGGCCCTTAGTCAGCACGGGCCACCGCCCCACTGGTCCCTTATCTCCATTCCATTAGGTAACTCTACCCTAACTACATATGCCCGGTTGCCAGGCTGTGGCAGCCTGGTATACGGATACTTCGTATGGAGTTCTATCTAATCCCATCCACGATCAATAACCACAGTAAAACATCACGTACAAAACATACTCTCGGTAATCTGTTTTGATTGGTCCCCCCGTCATTATCGCAACGCTGTCCTGTCCGAACGTAGCTGGAAGCTCGGACGCCCGACGGATCAGGAACAGGACATTGTGACGGTCCAAAAAGATTCCCTCCGCTGTGGTTGGCTGATTGCGCAACACCGACATTTGATTCGTACCGGATAGTACGGAGTACGGGTAATGATAACAGAACCGCATGTTTGTGCGTGGTGTTTACCCTAGACACTGTGGCCTTTTTACCCATTTTTATCCTAGTGCTTACGATTACTTATCTACAGGCATAACTTTTCAGTCAGCAAGTTACGAGCATATACATAGAAGCCAAGCAGAGTATTCTCTACACAGGATACCCTTCAATCTTCTTCCAGTTCTACTCATCCCAGTCCAGACCACATAGGGTCTGGATCCACCCACCAAACAAAGATCTAATAACTCCGGTGGAGATATAGGGAACCAACTATACAATATACGGCATGTCTGTTACTTTCTCATTGGAAATGAAATCACCCCGAGATGGTAGCGTAGTAAGCCCTCATCAGTCATGGGAACACGCAGACTGAAACTACCATGTGTCCAACTGCGGAGCTGCTCCAAGGGACCTTGAGATGGTAATCCATGTTCGTGGTTCGGAAGCAAGCCTGTACCTCTGACCAATCAACATCCCGCAACCCCACTCCGGGATGCCTTTCACGGGTTCCCCTCGTTTGAAGCCAGGGTGAGAAAGAGCACAAAGAAGTATACTAACCACCAAGACAAGCGGATCGTCCTGATTGACATGCTTATTCCAATCATCATCCAGCGGACCGGGCGCGGAGCTTCGGGTTTCTCCCACGCTACGAACCATAATCTTTGGATTGACCACTGCCATCACCTAGGTGGCGTCATACGCTGACAGTGTCCGTCGATGTGATGTCAGGAGAAGATCCGAGCCGCACGAATATAAAAGCCTGCAGGTTAGACCCATCAGTGACTTGCAGCTAAGCAATCCATCATGTCCTCCCCGGACGAGACAGGTGCATCGGAGGACCAACCTCCAACGTATAGTCAGATCGACCTGCCAGAACTGCTGCTCCCTGAGCTCGACCTCTCTCGAGACGCTGGACCGGCGACTAGCACGACAGTCACTCCCGATCCATGCGCGGCTCATCTCAAATTCCTGGCCGCCCTCGCCGACTTGCGCGATAATGTTGCTAGCACCCCAGGTCTCTTTGGCATCGAGGACCCGGACCGAGGCATCTTCCAGGATAACACGAACGAGGCATGGGCCCGAGTCAAGGAGAAGCGCTGGGCCGTCTATACCAACCGGGCGGCCGCACGATATGCGGCCTGGTGGGAGAGGTGCATTCCGGCCTCTCGTTCACGCCCTAAGCTCCATGACCTCCAAGATAAAGATTATGCGACGATTACCACCTGCGATATCCCCTTCATCTGGACTCAGGACATCCTGCCTCCTCTCGGTAAGCCACCCGGTACATGAATGAGAACTCACCGCCCTAACAGAAAGCCATTAGACGTCCTGATGGTATGGCACGCCCATATGCTGAACCCGCGGGCCTTTCTTGAAGATTGCATCCGACATGGGAAGATGAGCTTTTGGACGACCGGCTTCCCCTGGCACGTCATCGACGCGTGCATCGACAACCGATCACTAGATTATAATGCGGAACAGCAGGCAAAGAACCTCTTCCGGGAGAAGACCGGTCTCCCATGGGACAACCTCCTTGACACATCGGACAAACTGTTGCGCTGTCCCTGCTGCGGCGAGCGCATTTTCGTGCCATGGACAGACGGCACCATGTCCCCGCTGCTGGAGGCTCTCTTCCAGGGTTGGCAGGGCTTTGCAGACAA
Source organism: Aspergillus sclerotiicarbonarius CBS 121057 (assembly GCA_003184635.1). Taxonomy (NCBI): domain Eukaryota; kingdom Fungi; phylum Ascomycota; class Eurotiomycetes; order Eurotiales; family Aspergillaceae; genus Aspergillus; species Aspergillus sclerotiicarbonarius. The sequence continues at coordinate 101,386 of KZ826403.1, forward strand.
AGACTTCCGGACCACCTGCCCCCGATGCCGATTCAGCATCGACCACGAGAGCCTGAAGATCGCCAAGTTCCGGCAAGACATCGAGGCCCTGCTGGCCGCAGACCTGCCCATGCCAGGAACCTACTACAACCTGCGAGGGGTGCCCGAATCCGCCTCGGGCCCTCAGCGCCCCCTCCAGCAGTTCTTCTTCCCGAACCGCTTCCTCGGGGAAGTTGGGGCCTCCGTCCTGGAGCGAACCAGCCCCCGCAACAACCAAGCCCCCCTAACCCTAAAAACCGTCAACGACTGGATGGCCACCCAGTTCAAGTCACGCCTCACCATGTGGAGAGTGAATCCCGGGTCGCGGCCAACAAGGCTATATTCGGACGAAAAAGTGGCGTATCGCCGGATGATGTCTCGCTACTGGGAAAACTCCAGTCCCTTCGCCCTGGACCTCGTGGGCGCCGTCATCCGACAAGGCACTTTCATCCAGAAAATGGACAACATCGACTGGCTCCATGCCCCAACCATCCTGCAAACCATGGACCGACTGATCCAGAAATATCACATCTTCTTCACCATCATGTCCGCCAACCCGCGCCGCATGGCCGTCCCCACCCTCGACGTCGACCTGGCCTGGCACACGCACCAGCTCACCACGCCATCTCGATACTTCACCTTCTCCCTGCACCGCACCCAACTCTCCAACTCCGGCGCGCCCATTTTCCTCGACCACGACGACAAGGTCGACGAAACCGTCCTCTCCGACGGCTTTGCCTGGACCAGCAAAATATACAAGAAGCTCACCGGCGGCCAAATCTACAGCGAATGCACCTGCTGGTACTGCGAGGCCATCCGTGCTCCGGACCTCCTGACCCCGTCTCTCCCCTTCACGTCCACCTACAAAGCCCGACAAGCAGCCGCCAATCTCCACGCCATCACCTCCCCGGACCCGGACAAGAACCCACACATCTCCGCCCACAACGCCGTACGGCCGGACCTGACCACCACCAAGTCCCACCGAGGCACCGACCCCCGTATTGTACAGTATATGAAACTACGGTACCAGTACGAACGCGCACAGCGGCGCGCACGCAAGCGACAGCGCTCCAACGCTAACGCTAATAAAACCAATGGCAAAGACGCACCCACGTCGGATGCGGTCCTTTATTCGGCGACTCCCATGGTGTGGGGATATCCGGTGCTGGTCCCGTATTATGCGCCGTATACCTGTGACCCCGGGGTGCATGAGTTTTGCCGACGGGGCGCATGGGAATTGTGCCGCTGGGACGTGTGGAGGTGGAGTGGCTGCTGGGAGTTGTGGTGGGTTCGGAGGCGGATGCTCGGGGGGATGTGCCGGTGGTAGCGGTGGTTGCGGTGGGGGGGAGGTTGTGGTGGAGGGGGAGGATGCGGCGGCGGCGGTTGTGGTGGAGGAGGAGGCGGCGGAGGTTAATATCAGCCCAATGAATACAATATGGATACTTGAATTACCTTACCTACTACTCCATATACTCCGTACCTATACTCCATACATACTCCAAACCCAATCCAAACTATACTATCCTAATACATCCAAACCAACCAACCAACCAACCAACCAGTAACCACTACACTGTCTCCCCATAGACCATCCAGTAAATCAACATCAACATCAATATATCTCAACACACCCACCCACCCACACACACACACACACACACACATATACTATATACAATAAACACACAACCAACGAACCCAATTCCGAAACAAGATATCTACCCACGCCCACGCAAAGCCCATCTACACGATAGTGATAGTGATAGTATATATATATACACGTACAAAATAGACCACTCCCTCAACGATGGAATTCAAGAGCTGAGAGATTGACGTTATTAGATTTAAGATACGAAATCCATAACTCATAACCCATAACCCACAATCCACAATCCACTGGAAGATGTGAAGATGATGGATATATATATATAGAGAGAGAGAGAGAGAGAGAAAGAGAGAGAAAAGGCTACAGAAATCGTTGACGGGAAGCAGAAGGGACTAGATCATATGATGGAATTGGAAAGTATGTAATGAAGGAAGGGTAGTAAGTGAGTAGTGAGTGGCCTGTCTATGGTGAAGTATAGGGTATATATAAGGAAGGGAGGGAATCGAATATACTAATTATATGGAAATGCTAGTAGTAGTAGTAGTAGTAGTAGTAGTAGTAGTAATGGGAGTAGACCTATTCTCTGCTATGCCTATAAATTTCCAACGCCGAAAAAGGTAATCATGAAGCTATGACTTATTGTACAATGCAGGTCCCCCGGTTGGTCCGCGGGTCCTTCTTCTTTTCCTCCGTCTTCTGCTTCTCAGGCTTTTTCTCTTTCGTTTGTTCTTTCGCCTCATCCTCGGTTTCATCCACCCGGGAAAACCACTGGCTAGTGTACATGGGATACGCGGCTTCGGGACGATCTTCAAAGAAACGCAACAGGCCGGTGACCGCCCGGACGAACTCCTTGCGCTCCGCTCGGTGGTGGATGTTGAAAGCCCTGGTCCGTTGGATTTGCATCTTTCCCGATAGGGTTTCCTTGGCTCGAAGACGTTCGACCTCCTGCCGGGACATGGTAGCTTTGACGAATCGAAAGTTCCAGTCTCGCTGACTGAGGAGGTACGCGGGATATTGCTCGCGATTGGGATTGTACTCATAGCCCAGATTGGCTTGGAGCAGGAGTGGCGTGATTTCAGACCGGGCTATGCCCCTTTGACCGATCCGGGGTTTGCACTGGGATTGCTCAGCTTCTGATACCGAGTAACTAAGAATTGCGAGGGGACGAAGAAGACCTACTATGCAAACCGCAAGAGGAAAGCCAAAGGAATATCGGCCGGCGGTCTCGTCGTACTTTCGTTTTACAATATAATTGTGGAAATAGATCCCGTCATCGCACTTACCCAGTCGTACCTTGGTGAGCGGTAAATAAGTATGCTCTTCGAAAGAACTGGGTTGGGAATCGTCGTTAGCTGTCTAAGGAACGAAGCAAAGAAGAAAAGGGAAATCGAGGGGGACAAAGGGGGACTTACATCTCTTCATCCGAGGAAAAGCCGTTGAACAGCCACCCCAAGGAATCAAATACATGGTCATCCGTCCAACCATTATAATGGCTCTCACGAATGTGGCGAAAAAACCTCGAGAACACGCGTTTCTCCGGATCCAAGTTCTTATACAAATCAAGCCAGTTCAGGTTTGGGTCCGCATCTTCTGTGGCAGGGTCTTGCCATCGATCAACCCGGCATTGAAATTCTAGGAGCACCAACGGGGGATGAATCAATTTTCCAGGCTCCCAAGGACAGCAAAGCCGACTTACCGGCATCCTCATCTGACGGCATATACTTTGCGTCGATGATCGCGTCCAACGGCACTTTCTCCTGTGTCTCAATATGGACAACGAGCAACCGATCGGGCATGTTAAGACGTCGGCGGTTATTCGGGTAGTGTTTGAGGGTGAAAGTCTTCGCATCATCGACTTCCATCTCGCTGTCGCAAGATGGATCCGGATCCGATTCACTGCTACTACACGTATCTTCCTCTTCTTTCTCCTTTCTCTTCTCGCTGTTTCGGACGAAGTGAAGTTGGATGCGCGCGGTAAACGTGTGTGTTCTCGCCTCGGGCTTTTTGACACGCCTCGCCTTGGAGATCCTGGCAGCTTTCAAGAAGGCATCTAAAACTTGGGAGATCTCGCGGTCCACGGGCGCTTTGGAACGGAGGTCATAGCGGTCACAGGGGGTTCGGCGTTGCGGTGGCATTGCAGCCAGTTCTGCTGTGAATGTCGTTCAGATGGGAACCGGTTGAAGGTGGGAAGCAGGGGCGCGTAAATAGCAGCAGCCTGCAAGCATTTAACATCGTGGCGAGAACAAAGGCCGTTGGAGGGAACAAACCCCCGCATAATGGAAGAAGATGAAGGCATCGACCATGGGCACGGAGAGCCTTCTTTGACACCCCCTGGCAGACTGGCTTTGTGGTAAGAATAGCAACCCGGCAGGCGTCAACTCTGCCACATGAACTCTAAGAGAGATTGGGGGTGTTTCAAGATGCTAGCGAAAAAAGAAAAGCGAGAGCAACACGAGAACGGTCAACACTGCCTGCCCCCTACCGGGACTGGGATCGGGACAGCAGTAAGCCACATGAACTCTAAGAGATCCTCAAGAACCCACGGACCATACAGAGAGCACCGCCAATGCCTAACGCGAAATAGAAAAGAAGAAAAGAAACGTCAACACCAGCATGCTATTCAGGGCTGGGGAATCCACCATCCTATCGGGTTTGAAGGATATGATACTCGCCTTTTCTTAGTCTGTGAATCTCTAGAAGAAGAAGAAGAAGAAGAAGATGATGATGATGATGATGATGAAGTCAATGCATGAGTCCCATGCTGCTCAAGGGCTGGTCTTCCAGAAGCCCAGAGAGAGGTCGACGAGGGGAGAAACATGTGGCGTTCTCTCGCATCTGCCTGGGACACAAGGTTTGCAACTATTCATCTTCCTATTCATCGGGGTGAGACAGTCATTTTAGCAGAATCATCTGGAAACGCAATGTGGAAAAGGAGGCGGCCAGCATGTGAAGCCTATGGAGAGCCAGTAGCAGTATATAAGGCAGTAGCTGCTGAGATGGTCAAGGGAAGTCCTCACAGATTCTCATCTTCCTGCTCACTCCTCATTTCTCTACTCAATTGCTTCTTCTTCTTCATTCACTTGACCTCTTCACCACCACCATCTCCTCCTCCTCCTCCTCCTCCTCGACCTCAAGATGCCGCTGTTTCTTACCCAATTTTTTGCATTCCCTGTTAATCCTTTGTATAGCTTGTGGAGGTTTTGCATATATATCGTCAATGTTTTCGTGGGTTTCTTCGCAACAGGGACCAGCATGGAGGAGGTTTCCCTCCAGATACCCGCTTACCAGTGGTCAGAGACACACCTTAAGAGCTTACACATCGACTGTACGGATGACGTGGAGATGAGCAACTTTGTATTCGCGGAGTTCATCCCCGGGGATGAAGACCCAAGTATGAATCTCCCATGGTGGAATATAAGGTGATTGGAGCTAACCACCCACGGGGGCTAGACTACAGGGCGCTTAAGGACGACCTCGAAGATATATCAGCCGAAGATATCACGAGAATGTCGCCCGAGGCTTGGGGACAATATCAACCCAACGGCTTTTTGAGGTTCTTCACCTCAGTCGCCTACGCAAGTCGGACAGATAACCTAGAGATGATGTCCGAGGATGAGTCAGGTCGAATGCCCTCGATCAAGTGCCTTGCATTTGAATTCCTTGAAGCAATCATGGGGTAGAATGGATTGCAACCTCGGAAATGGGTGGTCAATGAATGTGTAAGAGGCCCTGCCATGCGTTGTCATGCTACCTTCCCCACGCTTACAATCACATACAACCACAGGGACGAGAAACTCCACCAGACGCCTCTAAAAATTGGTCCGAGACAGGACGGCAAGTACAGGATTGCTCAGACCTATGGGGCCATTGTGGTTCGGCGCCAAGTTCGGATTCAGAAAACCCCAATCGTAACCATCGTGGTAAGAAATGCTCCCGTTTTCATAATCCTGTGATCTCTTGCCATGTTTCCTGTTGGTCCGGATGAAAGAGCAGTGGTAGAAAGAAAGATAGACAAGAACTGACATGGACGATTGCTAGGCGAAACCGCGAAATTCGGAAGAGATTGGGGGTTACCCTACAAACGGCGAAGAGCCATTCCGGGCAGAAATTCTGGCGCAGGAAGTGGCCCGACTGTACGGCCAAGCCTGTGCGTGCAGCGTTGATCAGACCGATCAAGTGGTGAGTGGACACGATGGATGGGTACTCGCCTTCCATGGAACCCGGATGCGGGTGGTCTATGCCTATTTTCCCAAGGCGTACTTGGAAAGTGTCCGCGGGCAGGTTCTGCCATCTAAGGAGCGCATTGAGGTTCTGCGGTCGGTTCAGCTGAACCTAAAATTCCCAGATCAGCGAGTCCAGGCCTTGAAAGCCGTAATGGGCTTGCTAAGATTTCTCCAAGCAGGTACGTATGACACTGCGTACCTGAAGAGGCTGGGGGCCCGTCGGTGAGGTTGAGGTTGGGTGATGGTTGTTGGGTGTTTCTTTTGTATCATTTCGGGCTTTTTCTTTCTTTTCTCTTTTCCTTTTCCTTTTCCTTTTCTCCTTTTTTTTTCCTCCTTTGTCTTGGAACAGCTCTCCACAGAGTGTAATATTTCATATTCTCCAATAGACCTCCTAGATCCTAGTCCTTCCAATTATCTAGTCCAATCACCACAGAGCATCCAATTACTAACCTGTAATCGTCTCGAACAGGACCTCCTGCCGGCATTACCATTGCATCCTCAAAAACAACCCCTGCGTGTGTCCTCTACCAAAAGCAGGCAATAACTAACGGGCCCTAGGTCAGTAAGTATATAGCTCGTTTAACACTGTGGCCCTCAACCGAACCCGCACTACTAGTAGTACCGAAGTATTCATGCCTACCTTTCCACCCCCGAACTCATTTCATTTACTATCCTTAGCAGCTAGCAAATGCTCATATCAAGAACTTAGTCATGCGGGTAGCTGGACAGCAAGTCACGGGCTCTCCGGGATGGAGATAACGACATAAAGTGGATGAAATAGGAAACATCTGTCGTGAGAGAAACAGGACTGGGGGTTTTAAGGTAGTAGTACCGAAGACCATGAACATATCTCAACGCGTGAAGAATGCAGATGGAATAGGGGGTGGCTTGATTGGAGATACTGTGTGGTGGAAGCCAGCTTTCCAATCACGAGGGTGCAAGAATCAAAGTCCAGACGATGGGCTAGGGTTTGGTACCAACATTGCGCTTCTGGATTGATCGAAGTGAAGATTTGAAATATGCTGACGGATACTAGAATCCAAAGTAAGTAGGACTAAGAAACTCTGCAGTATAAGGTACCGAGATCGCATCGCTTGAACGGAAAGGGTTTCCGCAGAGAACCTAAAAGTCACCCCATTCAGAAAATAACATATGCACAGCTCTACAAAGCCTATGTATGTCCACTCGGGTATATAAGCTAACTCGGGCCACAAAAATATCCAACGCAAGAGCCTAAACAGTCTAACCCATGCATGCTAACAACACTCTTCCTACATCACTATACATTTGCTTCGGCGTTTGCTTCGCTCGTAGATGGTTTGTTCGTTCCACTCTTCAATGCGTCGGCGCCACAGCTCGTGCGCCGCCACCTGCGAGCTAGTAGACAGTGTTGGGTCGGTCGAGGCCCGGCGGTTCAATGGTGGGATCCCCCCTGGCGGGAGTCGGACATCCTGGGATTGGGAGCGCCGGTCTATCGTCCGGTGGTAGTTGGGACGGTGCCGACTACCCTGCACGGCTTCGGGGGTATCATATGGGAAGGTGGAGACCTGGAGGTTGGGCGAGGAGATGGAGTACGGGTAATTGTCTAGGTTGAATGCCACGTGCTGAGTTGCTGGCACAGACTCCTGCCAGTCTACCGATTCCTCAAGCAAAACATCCTGGTGGTGAGTCCGTTGGGCGGACTGGGATTGGTTCGGCTGGGTAGAGCCGTTGAAAGGCTGCGGTTGGCTCTGGGAGCTGACAGAAGGATGTTGTTCGGGCAGAGGCATCGGCAATCCATTGGGCCCTTGAAGATTGGGCGGAGGGCCCGTGGCAGAACTTCTTCTGCGAAAGAATATAGTATGTCTCCTGTTCTGTTCGGGGGACTCGGACTCGAAGTCTCTCGTGCTCCTTCTCATGCGAGAAGCGAGCCGCGAGCCGGTGATGGTATGCAGCCTTTGCAGCGAAGTTCGAGAAGAAGCCTCGTCAACCATATGTTCTAAGCGGCTCGTCTGGGGTCTTCGCACATCTGTCGGGGCGTCGCCGACTCTATGGGCAGGTTCCGTATTCGAAGGGAGGAGGGTCCTTCGTAGATAATCGGGAAGAGGGGCGTCGGGCACGCTAGAATAGGGAGGTGGAGGTGGAACCCAATTATCGGCATCGCTTTCATGGGGAACCTGGAACGCCTGAGCCGGCCTCTGGCCTTGCACCGGGCGCGCTTCGTCTTGGGATCGGGGGTTATAGCGTCCGCGGCCAGTGGCCGCAGCGGTGGCTGCACGACGCAACGTGTCCCGAGATCGCGGTTGCGTGTTGTCGTACGGCGATTCCGGGATATGCTGGATATCACCGTTCGACGAACTCGAGAAGAAGGAGCTATTTCGGCGGACATTTGGTCGAGAAGCGTAGGTGGCCGAGTTGGCCGATGGATATGACTCCCTCGCAAATGCCCTCGCCCGCGGCGGAGCAGCGTTCCCACGATGCAACCGCGTCCGTCTCCTTTCCAGCTCAACCTCAGTGTCCAGGCTAGGGTTTGGCTCATTTAACATCTTCGGCTCCGCATCACCGACCTCGATGTTCAGTTCGGTCGCGTCCCCATTCCTGGGGGATCGTTCGAAGTCCAATAAAAGGACCCGTCCGCCATCGACAGGCACGTCTTCTTCGCCAATGGTCGGAGGGCTAATGCCACCAGGAGCAACGGCCACCAATCGACGATGATCCGCCATACAGCTTGGATGACGTACCCAACGGGCCGCCGTCATTCCGGGCATATCGCTCATTTTATGGCCACGGATTAGGACCTTTGGCTTGGTGACAGACTGCTGTAGCCGAGAGAGACTATCTCGAGCAGCAGCAGCAGCCGCTTCCACGATCGGAAGGCTCTGCTCCACCTCCATCCCAGTATATGACCTTGCGCTGGGCGCGACAGGAGCAATGTCCAGACGATCAGGTACTCCATACACCCAGAGGCCAGAACTCTCAAACCCCAAAGCGACCAGCTCGCCCAGGTCGTCCACGGTCGGTAGCATAATGGGGAAAGACTCCCGAGACCCATCATCAGACATCGGAGTCACGAAATATGTGGTACCCGAGTTCGTGTTATGAACTCCAAATGCTCGGAACGTGGCCATCTGCTCGTCAAACCCTAGTATCCAGCTACCTTCTCCCTCTGCGTGCAAGGGAAGCAGACACGCGTGACTGAACCCGGTTGTGATGTCTGGAAACAGAATCTGTGTCGTCCACATCCGGATCTGCGCATCTCTCGGGGAGTACTCGGCTTCCGACTCGGTGTAAAAGGGTACTGTTATGGTGACCAGGCCGCCATTGCCGCGATCAGCGGAGGTCCCTAGTAGCATGACACCGTCCGAGGAAAACGACACCGAATCAACCCCGGAGCAGCGCACAGCTCGTCGTTCGGTAGCCAGCACCTCTTCACCGATGGCGTATACTTCGACTCGATCGTCGTACGCAATGGCGAGGACGCCCCCGGTCGGAGAGAGCGCGAGGGTCCGAGGCACATCGTTCAAAGCCAGGTCCTGAATGTGTCTTGCTTCGTCGCTGGTCAGGCGGTAGATATTGACCCGATGACTGGAGGACACCACGGCAAGAAGTGAGCCATCATCCACGATCGCAGCATGCAATGGGCGTCGCCATGTTTTGAGCTCATGTTTCACAACCGCCGTATCTGAGGTTATGTCAAGCACAACGATTCGGGAGGAGCTGATGCACAGGATGAGCTGCGCATTTGGAGAGAAAGAAAAGCGAAATGCTTCACCCTGTGGGAAAGCCGTCGACGAGCTCATGGACGTCGAGGTAAGCTTGATCAGCGTCCTGCGAGGCCGGAGGAATGCATCGAAGGCATTCCGCCTGACCTGGGCGCCAAATTGCTGCTTGAGCAGCGCGAGATCGCCGGGATGGGCCGGCTCCTCGGTAGCTTTCTGCGTCAAGGCAAAGGACGGGCATTGGGACAGATGGTGAGCATACAAGAGGGTTGAGTCGGAGATACGCCGCCATTTCCGGTTCAGCAGGGACAACGACGCAAAGCTGTTGGCATCCGCGACATATAGGATACTATGCAGCCAGTTAAATGGATTTCGTCCGAGCGCAGGCAGCAGCTGTGATGAATCACATGACAGTCGCTCGCGACAGCACCGCTCTGGGGAACACTCGAGGGCACTTACTGCTCGATCACGGTGCGAGGCAAACGGCTGAAGGGCGATGGGTTCTGCTCCCCGCGATGCGGCGGCGTGCTCTTGGATAGCTCGTGGTGCAGTTTGAGGGAGCCGTGCTGGGGATTGGGATGGGGGCCGCCAAGCCGCTCCGCGTTGGGCAACCGGACATCCTCCTCCATGGTCGATTGTAGATATCACCCACGAGGGTCTACATTTGATGGGACAAATGCAGACGACACTGGGTTCAATTATCCGCGTCCAGCATCTTTTTCGAGGACATAGGGGCAAAAGACCCGAGGAAGGATGCAAGCTGGTGGGCAGGCGGGAAGCGCCAACGTGCAAGGTCGGTGGCTGTGTCCCTCACCCGCACGCCAATAATGCACCGGGGATCTTCTGTGCCAATGCGTCGCCTCTGAAACGGGGCGGTTTCAGATGACCGGGGGAAGGGGAAGGGAGAGGGGGGGGGAAACTAGTAGTAGACAGGTCAGAAGCGGGGAAGCATACCGTGCATTGTTTGGTAGCTGAGAAAGAAAAAGTGAAAGATGGTGGTAGTCCGGAGTACTTAGTGGATGTTTGAATGGAGAAAGAAAGAGGAGAAGAGGGCGAGACTGCCTTGTATGTATCCGAGGAGTACGGACTAGTACGGGCTGTACGGGCTGTATGGCTTGTATGGCTGGTATGGCAGTATGGCAGTATGGCGCTAAGCCCTGGCAGGAGTGACCCCTCCCAAACCGGGCAAGGGCCGCGCGGATATAAATACGGCAATCGGCGGCACGTGGTTGGCCGCCCTGGCTGACTCAGCGGTGTCTCCCCCCACAGTTTCACAGCGCCGATAAGAATTTCGGAAAATCGTCAGGTTTTTATCGCGCGCTCCTCCAGAAACGCAAGGAGATCGGCCAGCAAGCCGCGACAAATTGGCCCTCATCGCTCGCTCCGTGTCGGGTCACTTGGGTGTGTCGCTCCAGGAACTATGCACCCCTCCGCGCAGTCACGCGATTAGCCATCCTCCCGGTCCAATGCTCCCCTTCGGCCTTGCGATCTAGCCGGGTCCGACGAGAACTCCCGATTATCAGTGGATGACTGGCTGTGACTAGCCCAGGCACCCCGTTGGAACTCCGCGATCATCTTGCAGCTCGTCCGATCCCCCTACCCACCGCTGGCTGTTAGCCCGGCTTTCTGACCTGTCACCCTTCCAATTGAAGCACTACAGCTTATGGTCATCGGCTTGCGCCGACAATCGCACGATCGGGGCGCATCATGCCGCCGCCCACGGCTCCCACCACTTCTTCCACGCAGAAGCTGGCTTCTCCGGGTTTCAATGCTGGCGCCAGACCATATCGGTCACACAAGGTTAGGGCTTGCGACTTGTGTAGGAAGCGCAAATCCCGCTGTACAGTCGATATCCCCGGTCAATCATGTCTTCTGTGCCGGGTCCAAGGAGCGGATTGCCATTACCAAGAGGAGGCCAACAATGATCCTCCGCTCACCAACGGCCATGAACCGAAACCATGGGGGGCAGACCACGCGCGCATCTCGTCTCTCGGGCAGAAGCGCAAACACGCCCCAGATACCGATTCTCCGTCGCATACCAGCCGGCGACGAGCTTCCAGCGTGGCCCATTCGGACTCGGCCTTGGACCGTCGGAGAAGCGATTCCAGGAGCCAAGGAGTCGAGGATCCCCACAACGAGTCGGTTCTGATTGTTGGTCCTGTAGTGGCCGAGGATGCCCAGGTTATTGAGCGGTATATGCCTCCGGAGCAGACCAGCAGATCCGTCGAGCCGAAAAGTCAGCCGTACAACGTCTACTCGAGTGACCCGCGGAAGCCCATTCTTTACACAACCGTATCGCGACGGAGGCAGGGTATGCGTGTTGGTGTCCCTCCTGGGGAGAATCAGAAAGAGATCCTCGAGCAGATCCTCGGGCCTTTCAAGCGCGACCTAGTCAGACTGTACGCTTTCCCATGGGTTCGGATCAGGAAGGTGACATGAGACGGCATACTAACTCTGGTCCTCAGGTTCATCGACCGGTTCAACGCAGCATTTCCTATCTTTGATGGAGAGACTTTCTGGGAGGCCTTCCTTTCCGAGTCGCCGGGGGACCCGCCCGCATCGCTTTTATGCCAGGTCTACTCGATGTCGCTCGTCTACTGGAAGCACACGCCCAAGCTGGCTTGTCACCCGAAACCAGATCCCCGGTACGCAGTCAACATGACTGTCGCCGCGCTACACGAGGAGTTTTCGGCGCCTGGTCTTTCAACAGTCAGCGCGGCTCTCATTGATCTGACGGGTCGACCCATTTTCTCGATGACCGGAAATGCCATCAGCTGCGGGCGAATGATCTCCCTTGCGCATTGTCTCGGCTTAAACCGCGATCCCAGTCACTGGAAATTATCCCGACCCGAGAAGAACCATCGTATGCGACTCTGGTGGGGCGTCGTGATTCATGACCGCTGGTAAGCCGATCCCACCTACCTCCAGATGGATCTGGTGATACTGACAGACACCAGGGGGAGCTTCGGTCACGGCGTGCCTCCTCAGATCGCCAAAAACCAATATGATGTCCCTCTTCCCACGATTGACGTATTAATCCCCCAGACTGCTCGCACCCCCGAGCGCGTACGGGCTGCTCACTGCCACATTGCCCTGTGCCGACTCACCGAGATCTTGGGTGACTTGTTACCTCTTGTTTACGGCCTGCAACATCGAGCCCACCGCGAAACCACCAAGAAAGTACGGCAAATCCGCACCGATCTCGACGTCTGGGAGGATTCCCTCCCTGATTGGCTACGCACCCCAATCAGCACAAACCCCTCGGAGGACCGCATCTCGGGGACCAGCAGTCTGCAGCTTGGCTTCCTAGCCGTGAAGATGCTCGTAAGCCGCGTCGAGCTGAACGTGAGTACCCTCCAGCCCGAGCGTTTCCACATCATACCAACCCCGCGCAGGAAGTCAACAATGCCGAAACCGACAACCTGGAAGCCCGCCGCTACTTCCAAACGGAATGTCGGCGATCCGCCGAAGAAATCGTGCAATTCATTTCCTCCCTTCGAAAGCAGAACTTTCAAGAATTCTGGCTTCCATGTATGACCCCTTCGCTTTCCAAACCCCCTCTCCCACTTCCCTATATCAAAAACAGCAAGACAGTGGGAAAAGAGATGGAAAGAGAGATGGAAAGAGAGCTGACCCCCCCAAAGACAGCGCCTTCCACCTCACCACAACCGCGACCCTCCTCGTCCGATGCGCCCTCGAAACCACCGACCCAGAAGTCGCCCGATCATGCCTCACCAACGTCGAGACCTTCCGCTCGATTCTACGGCGCGTCCGCGAAGAAGAAGACTGGGACGTTGCAGACATGTGTCTCGACCACTGCGAGCGTCTCCTCAACCGCCTCAACAGCACCACCGGCACCACCAACAACAACAATAGCTCCGAGCACCCGCCCACCTTCACAAACCTCGGCCACCAACCAGACAGCCTCGTCAACCCGGCCGCCATCTCCCTCCCCGAAACCCAAACCAATAATGACATCGTCGACGATATGATGAGTATCTCGGGTACCTTTGGTACCATGGACGGCTTCCCCTTTGATATGACCGGCATTTGGGATGTCTCTGTCTTTCAAGACGTTAATTTGACGTAGTGTAGTTCGTTGGGGTGGGGCAGGGATAACGTAACATGACAGTGACTATACCTCCCACCCCCTCACCCCCTCCACTAGAACACTAGAAGGGGGGGCTTGGGGAGCAGGGAAAATATCTCTCTCTACTTCAACTAGAGGATATATCTTATTTATCTATCTTAGGTTGGTTGTATTCAACAACAGTGCATGAAACAAAAAGATAAGATAGAATTGGAATGATAGACTTGGGAGGATGTCGTGAGAGAAGGGTGGGGGGGGAGGGGGGAGGGGAAGAGAGGTTCATTCATACTTATACCCCATATTTCTTTAGTTTTTTTCCATGTTCTTGGTCGATCGGATCATTGACTAGTTGACTGGTTGACTGACTGGCTGACTGATTGATTCATTGTATAGAGTAATCAATCAGTAAGTTTATGGAAGGATATTTTTTCTATTGAGGTTGATTCTTTAATGAAGATGAACTTAATAATAAATATATGACTGAGTAACTGGGTGACTTAATGAATGACGTAGTATATGTAGTGCGTGAATTGAAGTGCTCTAGATTTAGGAGTTCAGGTGAGTGGGGGTGATGCGGAAATATACATCGGCTACCAACCTATCGAATATATTGAGTAAATACTTTAGGCAAACATCTCCGTCTTTTCTACAGACAATAGAAATAGCAGGGTTTTATAGACATTTTTCTTTTTTTTACTCTACTGTGGGGTCAAGCATCACATTAATTTATTCAATTTATACACGCAAATACACAACCAAATGCTATTTTACAACGGAACCCGTCAGGTGCAGGAACCAAAGAACCACCCTCTAATGTGAACCCCGTTCCCGAGAACATGACTGCATCTCGGATATACATTATAATAACTCCGTGAGTGGGAGAAGAAAGAGAGAGAGAAAAGTCATTGCGAGCGCTCCGTGAACGCCCCCGTCATGCTCAATGGCTGATTTACTCCTGCTTGGGTCCGGCACCGAACATGCCGGTGAAGGAACCCTTCATCATCGCCATCTGTTCCTGACGGGCCTTCTCTTCCTCCGCGGCCATCTCCGCCAGCCACTTCTCGCCGTTCTCCCGGATCTCCTTCTCGATCATCTCGTAGTTCTTCTGGCCACGCTCGCGGATCTGATCCCACAGCATCTTGCCCTGGGCCAGGCCCTCCGAGGGACTCTGCTCGCCGTCCAGGGTGCGTCCGGACTTCAGGCCCAGAGCAGAGGCGAAGCCGCCCAGACCGCTGCGAGGGCGCTTCTTCTGGTCCTCGGCCAGTTCCTTCTCGAAGCGCTCGCGCATGGCCTTCTCACGCTTGGCGAACTCCACGGGGATCTGAGTGCCCTCGAAGGACTTGATGACCGGACGCACATCCTCCACGCCCATACCAGCAAGGTACTCCAGGAAAGGGATCAGCGCGACCAGGGTCTTGTCCTTGGAGTCGCCGTGCCACTTGTCGAGGATGACGGCGTTCTCGGGCTGCAGGCGGGCATGCTCCTCCTTGGTATCGACCAGGATAACCTTGGACAGGTCACGGTTCAGGTAGGACAGGTCCTAATTGTCGGTGTTAGTGTGACGGCAGATGGGATACGGCCACGGTGATCCTACCTTGATGTACTCTCCGTCCTTGTACTTGGTGGCTTCACGGAACAGGGGCCAGCGGATGATGCGGTAGGGGTCGAGCTTTCGGAGCACCTGGTCGGCCATCATGCTGGGCACGCTGGTGAAGAGGACGAGTTCGTAGTACTGGTTGAGATAGCGGAGGAAGTAGTCGACACCTGGGCGCTTGGCAACACGCCAGCCGTGCTCACGGCTCCACTCGCTGTGCACCAGGAGGTCTTCCAGACTCAGCACGAGGGTGTAAGGCTGGCGCATGTTGGGATCTTCGTCGGGAAGCAGCTTGGTGAAAGCCGGGTCCTTGTAGTAGCTGGTGATGTCACTCAAGCGGGCCTTGGCACGGCTGTACATGAGTCCCAGACCCCAGCCCGAGGGAACATCGGGGTGAGCCTTCTCTTCCTCCTCGGTCTCCCAGTTCCGGCCCAGGTATGCCACACCACCGGCACCGGCGAGCAGGACCATGACGTACGCCAGGTTGGCCATGCGGGCGCGCTTGCGGTCGAGAGACGATTCGTAGTTGGGGATATCGCCGCGACCGCCATCATCGTATTCATCCGCACGCGTCGGGTCCTCAGTGAGGTTCAGAGTGGTTGAGCCGCGGTTCTTCGAGCGGGCTTCCAATTCTGCGGCAAGGGTGGAGGGAATGCCCTGGGTGAGATCGGGGAGAGGTCTTTGGGGGGCATCTTTCTGGGGAGCTGTGGAACCGGACTCGGACTGGTTTAAAAGTCAGATGGCGTCTCAGGATCATCAGAGTTGGATCAACTCACAGCTTCGGCGGCCGGCTCAGCCTTGGTCTCGAATTCAGCTTGCTCCGCGGAGTACTCTTTTTGGGAGGAAGGCTTGGCCGGTTGTTCGGACTTGGCGGCCTTGCCGGACTGATGAGGGAGCTTGTAGGGAGTCTTGGGCTTGCTGTTCTTTGCATACCAACGAGCATGGGGCACGGATACAGTGGAGGCTCGAACGGTCGAGGTGAGGACGTTCGGCCTCGTCAGAGGCAGTACGGCACGACTAAGCATTATGAGAGGGAGAGGGGCATCTATGGACAAGCGGGAGGAGACGATATACTCACGCGCCGGGGGCCAAGACAAACACGGGGGAACCACCGACACAAAGGGGAGCAAGTAAATAGGATGGTGATGGTGATGGTCAAGAATCCTGAAGTGGTTGTCGGCGGCCGGCGGTGGCAGGCGGTGCACGGCGGAAAAGTTCACGCACCGCGGTCCGGGCGGCCACAGGCACCAGAGGTGCAGCGCTGGGGTTTAAATACCGGCCTGCCCAATCCTTTCTTTCCTCTTCTTTTTCTTTTCCTCTTCACAGAAAGTTGACACCCAGTCCACGAATTTGACCCATCAGGCTCTCTCCTCCATGCATGCCGGGTTGAATTAGGCTGGGGAGACCAAAGTGAAGAGTTTCTTCCATTCCCACACCCAAGAGCCGCAGCGAAGGTCTCCCATGCAGCTGCAGCCCCGTTAGTGGGATATAATCCTTTTGCCCGTCATAAGTAGTGCTGGTTCCTTGCTACCCCCGGCCTTGTTGTATCGGTCGTTAATTCTCGGCTTCCAGCTCCATGCAACAATGGAATGAACCAAACCAGAAAGAAAAGAAAAAAAATATCAAATCATTTACCCGAGTTAAGATCTCTCACTCTCGTATCGTGCCGTATAATTTCTAGACTTGTGTGTGCAATTTCTGCACTCTCCTTCAAGAACCACAGACCATCATCGCCATCATGTCGAAGATGAACTCGCTCTCCAAGGCCCTGGAGAAGGTCAATCTCAACGACGCCGCTTCCTCGTCCTCACCCAGAAAAGCGAAACCCCAGCGGACAAGACGTCTCAAAAACGCCCCCGTGGAACCATTCCGCTTCTTCGACCTCCCCTCGGAGATCCGTCTACGCATCTACGGCTTCGTGCTCTTCACGCCCCGCCGCAGACGCACGCCCCTGCGAACAACCGGCAATGTAGGCGCCTCGTCCAAACGAAACCCCCCGCTCTCTCCCACCTCGCATCGAGTCGCCCTGTTCCTGACCTCCCGGCGCATGCACAATGAAGCCTCCGACTATTTCTACTCCACCCAGACCTTCCGTCTCTTCCATATCCAGGATTACTCGCGCATGCCGACCATCCGCGCCATCGCGCCCCAATACCGCCCCTCAATCGCCACCATCGAGTTGATCCTGGGGTCGAGTTGGACCGCGCCACCCCGCGAATGGACAGTCAACCACAGCCTGGGTCTGGAGGAAATGGTCCGGATCCGCACGTTCAAGGTGTTCATTGAATGTGACCCGTCGCACCCGGTGTTCGAGGGCTTCCGGATCTCCAAAGACTACTATACCGATTTTGCGGGCGACTTGTTAAACGAGGTGCTGTCGAGGCTGCCGAATCTGGAATATGTCGAGTTTGATGCGTGGCCGTCGGTGCGGAAGAGCGGGGCGCTGATGAAGCGCTTGATGGAGGACGTCAGAGCAGCGGGGAGGAAAATCGCCTGGGGGCCTGATCGCGGCTGGACGGATTTCGATGGAGAGGAATTCAGTGACGATGTGTACGGTATTAGGGCCCATGAGAAGGCGCAAGAGCAGGCGAAACAGGAAAAGGATCGGCTGATGAAGGCTCAAGAGGAGGCAAGGGAATTGGCCCGCTTGAATGGCTTTCCACCGCCGCAGATGCTGCCGCTGCCACTGCTGAGTCCATACCTTAATGATTGATATACAACGATATGAACACGACGCTGGATTTGGCTTGGCTTTACATCTGCGGGACGGCGGGAGTTATCATTCCACGGTATTGGGCTATGTTTACTATAGACGCATATATATCAACTATATAGATGGTTCTAGAGGATAGAACTGTTTTTGTCTTCTTTCTAAAAATCAATGTCCATGTCACAAGGTGTTGCTACAATTCCATCTGGTATACGGGCTGATCCGTCCGATACATGTAACGTCATTCATTGATGTGCCTGCCAAGACAAGACAACCGTCCTGTACATGAAGCCTGCGTCGGGAGAGTATCACCCAACTCCGCGGGTGGCATTAGATTCAGATATGTTAATGTATCTCGGCTGTATCTATAGCTCCTCGTCAACCTCCATGCCAGTGCCGTTCTGGGCCCCCTTGCCGTTTGATAGCCGTGCCACCGAGGCTTCCTTGTCGATCATCTGCCGCGACACGGCAACGATGTTGTCCTCAATCAGCTGCTGGCTGACGTCTTCGATGTCTGTAGCAATCCAAATTAATCACTGAACGGCAATATATATGCACGGGCAACATACGCTTCTTGGGGTCGACCTTTCCGACGTATCTCGTCTTGAGCTGGTCCTTGGTGAGTGTAGTCTCCTCCTTGACCCGCTTCTCGTAGCCCTCGGCCAGGCTCACGAGCTGCCTCATGCGCTCGACATTGTGCTCGCCCTCCTCGTGGAAGTCCTTCATTTGCAGTGCTTCCGTCCAGACGTGCTTGTGCAGGTTCATCAGCATGTTCTCCTCGAGACCGGTCTTGCGGTAGTTGATGGCGATGCTGTAGTAGTGGCGGTTCAGGCCGTGGATGAGGGCCTGGATGGACGGCTTGTTCAGGTGACCCAGGTTGGATGTTGTTTGGCGGGGCTCCTGGCCCATGACGACGGTCTGCGGTTGGATGAGACGGAAGGCATCGATGACGACCTTGCCCTTGACGGACTGGATGGGGTCGACGACCACGGCCACGGCGCGAGGCGTGAGCTGCTCGAAGGATTGCTGGGTGTTGATATCAACGGACGAGAGCCAGCAGCCGAAACCAGGATGCGAGTGGTACCAGCCAACAACGGTCTCTGGTCTGTAGCAGGGCGTCAGTACGAGTGGAGTGGTCGATGGGTGTTCCGAGCTTACCGTCCCGTTTGCCGGAGCATATCCATCATCTTCGTCTGGAACACGGGGTCCACGGCTTCGACACTGACACCGGTACCACTTTGGGGCATGGCGAAAACGTCAACCACCCGGACTGTGTACTCATCCACGAACTCTCCCAGCATCAAACCCATGACTTCCATGGGCACACCGGCCCGACCATGCCTTAGCATCTTCAGCAGAGCGAGCGAGGAGATGTGGACGGTTTCGGAGTTATCGATGAGGTTGGGGATGTCCTAGACGTCGTCATTAGTTATCACTGCTATAGATCCTGGAAGATATGAGTGCTCCAGGGCGAATCGCTACACGTCGACACGGGCGATGATCGATTTCAGGTCTATAGATGAGATCGGCCATCGGGTGCTACTTACACCATTCGAGCCGGCGCCCCCGACGCCCATGCCCTGGGCAGCTTGGAGCATGCGATGCAGACGGTCCATGATGAAGACGGTGGGTTGACTGAATGTGAGAGTATATGAGACAACGGATGACTTCCTACGCGGAAGCTCCAACCGGAAGATCGGTGGGAGGGATCAGAGGAAATTCGGTGGCTGGGAAAGCGTAGGTGTTATGGGAAGAAGGACAACAGGGTATTCTGGGAGTGAGAGACCAGAAGGCGAGATAGACGAGAGCTGAAGATGGGGGGGAACAGGTGGGAGATGGAGGCGCAATTGGGGCGAGCAGTGACGGTCGAGCTCCAAGAAGCCTGACGAAGGCGGTGGAGCATCTCGGGGTTCCCGCCTTCCGCCTCCCCTTCGCTTTCTCTCTTCCCCATCACTTATGGTTCGCCCCGGTCATTGGGAATGCAGCCCCGTTAGTCCCAGCTCGTGAGCATTCGCCCGTTGACTCGCATCCGAGGGCCTTTCTCCGTCCCATTTAACACGGCTTGACGTGTTCACGTGTGCCTTCCTTTGCTTTTATCGATCTGACATCCATCTGTACGCCGAGAAATCACCGCGATATCCTCCACATTGAACTGAGTGAGGAATCGCCGTGTGCCTCGCACATTGCCCTTCAAGATGACTTCCCTGGCGCCTCTCGACCCCATCACCAATGGGTCGGCCGATCGCAATAAGAAGGTCGCCTACTTCTACGACTCCGACGTGGGAAACTACGCCTATGTCTCCGGACACCCCATGAAGCCCCATCGCATAAGGATGGCCCACAGTCTGGTCATGAACTATGGCCTCTACAAGAAGATGGAGATATACGTGAGTGAAGACGGCTGAATCCAACTCGGGAGCTCTGCCACGGCATTGGGAGGTAGCTTGCTAACGCAATCCCCAGCGGGCGAAACCAGCCTCGAAATACGAAATGACCCAATTCCACACGGACGAGTACATCGACTTCCTTTCCAAAGTAACACCGGACAACATGGACTCTTTCGCGAAAGAGCAGAGCAAGTACAACGTCGGAGATGACTGTCCCGTCTTTGATGGGCTCTTTGAGTTTTGCGGTATCAGCGCGGGAGGCAGTATGGAGGGTGCCGCACGGCTCAACCGCAACAAGTGCGACATTGCCGTCAACTGGGCCGGTGGTCTTCACCACGCCAAGAAGAGCGAAGCGAGTGGATTCTGTTATGTGAACGGTAAGTTCCGCGAGACGTGTGCTGGGCGCCCGCTGACAAACGCTCAGACATCGTTCTGGGTATCCTGGAACTGCTGCGGTTCAAGCAGCGAGTGCTCTACGTTGACATTGATGTCCACCACGGAGATGGTGTCGAGGAGGCATTCTACACGACGGATCGTGTGATGACAGTGTCCTTCCACAAGTACGGCGAGTACTTCCCGGGTACGGGTGAGCTCCGCGATATCGGAGTGGGGCAGGGCAAGTACTACGCCGTCAACTTCCCCCTCCGCGACGGCATCGATGATATCTCGTACAAGAGTATTTTCGAGCCCGTCATCAAGAGCGTCATGGAATGGTACCGGCCCGAAGCGGTGGTCCTGCAGTGCGGTGGCGACAGTCTGTCGGGCGACCGGCTGGGGTGCTTCAACCTCAGCATGCGGGGGCACGCCAACTGCGTCAACTTTGTCAAGAGCTTCAACCTCCCGACTATGATTCTCGGCGGTGGTGGCTACACCATGCGTAACGTGGCACGTACCTGGGCCTTTGAAACCGGTATCCTTGTCGGTGATACTCTAACGGCGGACCTTCCGTACAATGATTACTACGAGGTAGGTTGTTTGTCTCGAAATGGCTATACTCGGCTAACCGGATCAGTACTTCGCACCCGATTACGAGCTGGACGTGCGTCCGTCGAACATGGACAATGCAAACACCAAGGAATACCTCGACAAGATCCGCACGCAGGTCGTGGAGAACCTCAAGCGGACTGCCTTTGCGCCGTCAGTGCAGATGACCGACGTGCCCCGGGAGCCTCTCGTGGAAGGCATGGACGACGAGGCCGATGCGATCCTGGACGACTTGGATGAGGATGAAAATAAGGACAAGCGCTTTACCCAGCGACGCTTCGACCAGTACATTGAGAAGCCTGGCGAACTCAGCGACAGTGAAGATGAGGACGAGGCGGCGGCCAACGGCGTCCGCCGGCAACCTGGCGTGCTCCGGCGGAGAAATCATGCCAACTACCGGAATCATCTCGACGTTAACGATTCGGGGCTCGAAAGTGGCATGGCAACGCCACAGGACGCCTCTTCGATCCCGGATGATGATATGGATACGACAGGGGACGCGAAGATGACCGAGGCCCCGGAGCCGGACACTGAGGCGCAAGGCACACCCTCTGCGGCTGAAGCGCCGTCCAGGGCAGAGGAGGCGTCTGCGATGGAGCAGACGGAGATGGCGGTGGACGTGCAAGAACCGGCGGCGCCTTCGGAACCAATCTCACGCCAACCGTCTCCCAAGCCCCAGGATGAAGATACGCCGATGGTAGATGCGGGCGAGGCCGCGCCTGAACCGGAGAAATCTGAGGCGGCGCCCGAGGGCCAGGGCGAGGAGAACAACCCCAGCGAAGAGACGCCTGCGGCAGATAAGCCCGCCCCGGAACCATCGACCGCTGCAAAAGACCCGTCACCTCCGAAGGAGACCAATGAGCCTGCCGAGGCCGCGGAGACGGAAGCGGTGAAGCCGGCCGAACCCAGCGAGACGAGCGAGGCCAAGGGCAAGACTCCCGAAGCGTCCAAGGACGAGAGCGGAGCGGCGACGGAGAAGGGGGCCGGCGCGGAGGCGGGCGAGAAACCGACGGAGGCGAGCAAGATCGAGGAGTGAGTTGACCAAGAGCTGGGTCTACTACGTTTGGCGCAAAGGATGGCCGGAAGGTGTTTGGGAGAAGCATCGATTCGCATGGGGATATTGTACATTTGAAGCATGATTTGGTTGATTGATTAGATCTATTCTTTGTTGTCCCTGCTAAATATTACTACTGTCTATCTATTACGATATCTAACTACAATCTACATAGGATCTACTATGTAGTTAGGATGTAGTTTCTCCAGAGTAGGTCCGCTTAGTCATTACAACTAACCCCATACAGCCTAGGTCTAGGGCAACGGACTCGCGGGGTCAACGGACCAATGAGACGGCAGCGCCAAGATTTTACCCACGACGCACACTAAGCGAGAAGCAAATCGAAATCCGCGACCAACCCTTCGATTCGAAGACGACCGCCAGATTCCACCCCTTCGACCTGTCTGTCGCCCCCCCTCCCTGTCGCCCAATTTCTATCCGACACCCGTTTAGAGATACACAGCCAAGATGTCTGGTAGAGGGTGAGTTTTTTTCCCCATGCGAAGGAATGTTGAATTGGAGGATACGATGCCCGGAATATTTCCAACCAGGAGGGAGAAATCGGAGGAAGATGGAGATGCGGTCGAGGAAGAGGAGGAGGAGATTTTCGATGGAGTTTGCAAATCGCGACTTTTGATGGGGAAGATTTCAAGATATGAGAGAGGAGATGGGGACAGAGACGAGGACTCCGGATACGATTTGGATCTGATATGGGATTTGATATGATGATATGGACGGCTGGCTAACGAATCTTTATCTAACAGTCGCGGTTGTTCCGGCAACAAGCTCAAGATGACCCTTGGTCTTCCTTGGTATGTTTATCTTCACCATCATATCCACGTTTGAATTTCCACGGCCTTGCCCCCTTCGAGAACCGGTTTCTGTTTCATCGACGCAAATGCAACCAACACATCGGAATCAAACCCCCGTCCCATATACCTACAAAATTCACATGCACACGACTCGAAACGAGAAAAAGAAGCCAGGAGAAGAAGGAACGAAGCTAATATATATGTCTTGAAACAGCGGCGCCGTTCTCAACTGCTGCGATAACTCCGGTGCTCGCAACCTGTACATCATCTCCGTCAAGGGTATCGGTGCTCGCCTGAACCGTCTCCCTGCCGCCGGTGTCGGTGACATGGTCATGGCCACCGTCAAGAAGGGAAAGCCTGAGCTCCGGAAGAAGGTCATGCCCGCTGTTGTCGTCCGTCAGAGCAAGCCCTGGAGACGCCCCGACGGTATCTACCTGTACTTTGAGGACAACGCTGGTGTTGTACGTGCCCTGCTCCCTCTATCCCGCCCGGGATTGTTTAGATACGTACATGTGAAGGAGAAGGATACTAATAATATGAAATAGATCGTCAACGCCAAGGGTGAGATGAAGGGTTCCGCTATCACTGGTCCCGTTGGTAAGGAGGCTGCCGAGCTTTGGCCTGTGAGTTTTCCCTTTCCCCACCCCTTCATCCATATACTAACGGTGAATGTGAATAGCGTATTGCCTCCAACTCCGGTGTCGTCATGTAAATTGCCTTTTCGGTGCGGTGGACCATGAGGAATTTGAAACGATACCAGAATCGGGCTTTTCAGGGTGTGGTACCAGTTTTAGTATGACCAACAACAACAAAAATGAAAACGATTCATAAAAATTTAAATTGGTGCGGTGCTGTAGTGTAGTGTAGATCATAATCTATAGTGTTGAGGTGGTAGATAAGTGGGATAGGTATAGATAGATAGATACTTGGTACATTTCCCGCTGTCTGTCATGAATTGTATTGTCTTAGTGTAGTAGTTGTAGGGCTGATACAATAGAATAGAATAGATTAAAATGAAGAATGTCACTAGAGTGATCCAATTGTATGCAAATACTTTTATCTATCTATCTATCTATATATATTCTATATATAGTCTCATACTCTCATCATTGCTCCTTAGTCTTCTGTCGAGGCCGGGTATCTTTTCCAGCAGATACTCCTACACCAGACGCCAAACCAGAACCACCCAGTAAATGTAAAATCAACACCAGCAGCAGCAATACTCCCGTCACCGTATCCAACACATGCACCGCCCACCAAACATGCTGCACGCCCGCAGCACACATCTGAATCTGATACCGCCACTCGCCATCAAACCACACCGACAATAGCCCAGAATACCCGCCGTACTCCCCCATCATGGACCGCATCGTGACTTCCCTGATGGCTGGGACGCCCATCCTTTTCTCCTTCTCTAATCCAGACCCTAACTCTCTATACCGCATGGCATCCCACCCCCAAGCCTTATCCTCGTCCTCATCCTCATCTTTCTCAACCGTCCGATTCACAAAATGCACCACATCACACCCCGTATGATCATGGCCCGTTAAAATAAGCCCCTTCCTACCCCATCCTCCCCCCGGCACACTCTCGTCGCCACTCATCCCGAATACGCCCTCCAGGACCGCATTCGCACTCACATATTCACTCAAATGATTCTGCTCCTTCAATCCACCGGCATAAAACCGCGGTTCGTCTTGGGAGTCATCCTCCTCGTGAAAGGCAAAGTACGGGGCATCCGTACACACTCCTTCCTTCTTGTGCAGGGGGAGATGTGTCAATAAGAGCGTGAACGTGCGATTCCGGTCCCCGGTGACGGGGGCACTGCGCTGGTCCAATAACTCATTCAGGTATTCGTACGCGGACGCCTGGATAGCTGGATCCAGGGCCGGAGTGTCCAGAATGAGACTGTTGAGGTTGATGAGGTGGATGGTGGGAGTCTCGCCCTCTCCTTCTTCTCCCTCCACTGATGATGAAGAAGAGGAAGAGGAAGAGGAAGGTAACTGGAACTTAACATCCCACTCCCCCCTTCCAAAAACCCTCTCAAACCTCTCCATTCTTCCCCGACTCACATCCCCCGCATACCCAACATCATGATTTCCCACGATGTTCACCAGCCGATGCTCCCATCCCTCGTCTTCTCCCAATACCTCCACCCCCGAGATATGATCCTCCACCCTCCTACCCCCCCGAAACACCCTCTCCCAGAATCGTTCCCCTCGGGCCTCAAACTCCCCCTCACTCACCCACTGACTCCCAATGAGATCGCCCAGCACCGTGACGTGGGATGGTGCACTCCACCAGTGCATGGTGCGGTAGATGTGCGCGAGGTAGTAGTCATTGCCGAGGAGGTCGAGGCGTTTGCGCGCGGCGCGGAATGTGCGGGGCAGGTCGTCGTGGAGTAGGTTGTGGAGGACGGAGCGGAGAGTGGAGAGAGTGGCGGAGGGGGGTTTCGTGCGGAGGGAGGAGCGCAGGTCGGCGTAGTAGTTGGATAGACGGGCCGGGAGCTGTTCGTGGGGTTTGGGGAGCGAGGAGTCGCCTTCCAGTTGGGGGTCGGCGAGGACGAGGAGCCGGAAGATCGGGGGGTCGGAGGGCGAGGCGGAGGACGGGGAAGGGGAGAGATGGTGGCGGAGGGTGGTTAGGAAGGCGGGCGAGAGGTGAGGGATGGAGAGGTGGTTTGAGGGCGAGGCATCGGGGAGAGGGAATGCGCAGGCGTGGAAGAGCGGGTAAAGATAGAGGTAGATGGTGCTGGTTATGGCCAGTGGCACCAGCACGGCCAGCACGCGGCGGAGGAGCAGGCGAAGGAACATTGGAAGGGCCGCATCGACAACCTAAAGGAATGAATGACAAGAAGAAAATGAACGGTTCAAGGAGAGTCAACCGGTCGGGCACGAGATCAATCCATCATCATCTGGCGAGTACAACAAGGAGAAAGAAAGAGAAGAAAGGGATCGGGATGCGGCTGGTTGGTTGGAGGCGGGCGAGCCGCGCCGATTCCATTGGTGACGCGGCCCGCCGATCGACTACGATTAAATATACGATGGTACACCCACGGCAACCACTCCTACAACTACAGACATGGAGGAAAAGATACTCTCACAGCGGGTAGAGCGTTCAAGGCAAACCAAACGGGGTATATCACATAAACGCCAAACAGGGTGCGGACAAAGATTCAAATCACGCAAACAAGAAATCCACCCCCATCACCGCGAGTTCCGCGCCAGCAGAGACCCCTCGTCCATTTCCAACGGACTCGACGACCGATTCTCCTCCGCATCCACATACACCGGCTCTGGGTCCGTCTCTGAGTCCAGAGGCAACCCCTGGATCATCAGTCCGTTGCTATCCTTCTCCAGATCGCCCACTCCGTCCCGCGCCTCCACCTCCGCCGTCTTCGGGGAACCACCCGGACCCGTCATCAGTGCCGGAGGGCGCTGGTTCATCAACCGCGCCGCCTTGAGGCTGATCGTGCGTTGCTTGTTCGTTGTCTCCACCGGCAGCGCCATGTCCCGCTCTATCGTCGCCTTCATCAACGCCGCCATCCACAGTCGTCCCTCCTGTACGCTGTCCACCTGGAAGTAGTGGATCGCCGGCTTGGTGAATTGCACCGTCCGCGACGTCCCCGACTTGGGCGGCACCAGCTTGAAGAAGAATGGTCCGTCTCCGCCACCCTTGATTCCCCGTTGGGACTCGACACCAGCCTTGTCGGATGACACCTCAGAATGGCTCACCGGGGTGGCCGGAGTAGGCGACGCGGTGGAGCCTGTGATGGTTGCATGGAGGGCCACGATCGGGTCATTGTCTGCACGCAGCACCCGATGAGCGGTGATATCAATCAGGCCCCGTTCCTCCGTGTCCTTTTCCGAATAATAGTACGACAGGCGACGTCCCCGTAAGACAAAGAGA
Source organism: Aspergillus sclerotiicarbonarius CBS 121057 (assembly GCA_003184635.1). Taxonomy (NCBI): domain Eukaryota; kingdom Fungi; phylum Ascomycota; class Eurotiomycetes; order Eurotiales; family Aspergillaceae; genus Aspergillus; species Aspergillus sclerotiicarbonarius. The sequence continues at coordinate 128,468 of KZ826403.1, forward strand.
CGCGGCTTCCATGTCGTCATCAGATTCGAAGACCGCTTCTTCATCCACCCGAAATATTCACAGCCCACCATCTGCTCCTGCGGCGACTTCTTCTCCAGCCCACGAGTGTAGGCGCTGGTGTCTTTCTTCGACTTGACCCCCGCCTTGACGGACGGCCGGGATCGAGGCCACAGCCCGCCCTCGGCCGTCTTGTTCGATCCGTCCGTGCTGAGTCGCTCAGAGCTCTTAGTCGTCGAGGGAGTAGTGGACCCAGTCCGTGCCGAAGGATCGTTGTCCCGGACGGGAGACGCCGGTGGTGGGGTCGACGTGTCAATGCCCTTTGCAACCACGTCAGACATGGCACGGATCCCCATGGCACGTCGGAATTTGGGCCCCGCACTCTTGAGCTGGGGCAAGGGCATAGCGGACGAGCGCGAGGAGTCACTGTCGGACTTGCCAAAGAGCGGCCCAAACAAGCCCAACGAGCCCGTGGACCGGTCCTCCACCGCGGAGGTGGGTGCCGACTGTTGGCCTCGACGGTCAGCCATGCGGGTGCTCAAGCTGCGGAGGCGGCCCTTGGGCACCGGGCTAGTGTGCGACTTCGACGGCGGAGACATCTGCTTCACAGACTCCCGGATCGAATCCATGCTCCCGATGCGCGAATGGCGCTTGCCCACCCGGATTTGATCATCCCCAAAGTTTGATGGCCGGGAGTCGGCACTGCCCGCTGCGGATTGACGCTTCTGCAACAGGCGCCGGTTCTTTCGCATGTCTCCCTCGGGCCCGGAGAAATAGCCCCGATCTAGATCATCGGTCACCGCGACGGCGGGATCGGACCCGTTCGACTCGGAGGGACGGTGGCTCGGCAGGGGTAAGAACCCAGTCTCCTGAGGATGGGACGTCCCAGCCGCGGTCCCTGGACGAGGGGGCAGTCGCTGGGCTCCGCTGGCCAGGGTCCAGCCGCGATCGAACGACCCCCGCTGGTTGGTGCCTGGAGACCCATCCAGAGCACCGGAGTACCGATTGGTCGCGTCAATGGACGAGTGACGCCGTGAGTGGTTGATATCTCGGATGGAGGCAGCCGACGGTCGTCGAGAGTGGGCCACGTAGTTGGGCGTCTGCGGCGTGATCGGCGAGCTGGCATTGCTTTGCAGACTGTTGCTGACCAGGCGCGGGTGCTGGGTGCCGCCATTCGACCCTCGCAGCGTTGGGATCCGGGGGAGGAGCGGGCCCGTATGACTCGCACGACTGAGGGATCGCTCCTCTGGTGGAGCGGGAACAGCAGCCACCGAGCCACGAGGATGGTGCTGTGGCGGCGGGCTGACGCCCTTGACCTCCTCCTGGAATGTTCGAATCTTGTGCCAAGTTTTCAATCGACGCCCCATGACACCAAAGTCAAACTCCTTCATGAAGAGAAAGTCTTGGTTCATGTCCAGCAGCACATCGCCTGTGATCTCCTGCTCCACGAAAATGTCACAGTGCTTGTCCTCGACACCCCATTGCCGCAGCTGCTTGGCAGTTTCGGTCGGCGTCCAACGCCGGACCTGCTCCTCACGCGGCTGGTTCTCTTCCTCCTCATCGGTCTCGTGCCCATTGATGTAGGACAGACGGTGCTCGAAGTGGCTGCTGTACTCACTCGCAGAATCGTTCATCATCTTCGGCTCCTGGCCGGCGACACTGTGCCGTGGCGTGCTTAGATCGGTGATGTGCTCGTCAATAACACTGAGCGTCTCATTCATGACGGGGCTATCTTGCCCATTGACGTGATGGCCGTCCATGGTCTGCCGAATGGAGGGTTGGATGTCGACGCTCATCTTGGACGTGGGCAATGGAGATGAACTGGAGCGCTGTTGCTGTTTGGGGGAGAGCGCTGGGGCGACCGGACCCCCTTGCAAGTCTGGTGCCCGCAGGTCCGACGCGCTGGTATGGCGCGAGGCATGCGGGGTGGAATCGGCGCTCTGGGGAAAGGAGACGAAGTCTGTGGTTTCCAACTGGCTCGATTCCGAATCGGTCCCGGCATCCGAGCCCAATGCGGCCGTGCCAGGAGCATCTACCCGTTGCCTAGAGGGAATTCTAGGAGCAGTGGTGGTGTAGACTGCAGCAACCCCGGGAGTTGTAGTTAGTAACACGGCCGTCAAGGTTGTAGGCGCCTGTCAAGTTTCGTACCTCCCGGGAAAAGACCGGTTGAGCCCGTATTCAAATCCTTCCCAAGATACCAACCGTCCCCAAACCCATCATCCAGCTCCACGAGCTCAATTTTCTCCCCGCGGCGCAAAGTGAGTTCATCAGGGCCACGCGCATCGAAATCATCTGGCACGGTGGTAAGCGGGTCAGTCAGATGAGCACGGACAGGCGGGGTCGCACATTGCGACCGACCAAAGAAGATAGGGTCACTTACGAACGACGAGAAGAAGGTCGCCAGGGCTCACCCCACGGGGAGGCGTTGTGAGAGCCATTGTGTATCCTCCGTGGTGTCGGGGCTAGTGAGAATGAGGAAGCGAAGATGTGACGAAAGGGGATGACGAAAGGGAGGCCGGTTAAAGCGCCCAAGTGGGGGGGAACGGCCTAGAGAGCGACAACACAGATGGGAGGGGAGGAATTGCGCCGGACATGGGGCAAGCCGCCCTCCCGGGTAATTAAGAAGCAGACGGACGGGGACAATCGAGGTCAAGAGAATGGATGCCAGCGGAGGAATGTAAACAGGCGGAGAAGGTTGAAGGGAGGAATCTGGCACGCAGCAAGATGAACGGATGGGTCCGACTAGTAGTAGTAGTCGTAGATGAAGTAGACGACGGAGCTCCGTCGAGGGATATTAAATGGGGGTGGCCAGAGCTTTTCGGTGGAATTGCTGGGCTGCGTCCGAGTTCAGTGGGTTATTCCGGGTGATTCGCGGTCTGACGTGTAGAACGTCGAAAGTAGAGAAGAGAACCGAGGGGGAGAGAGTGAACGATAGCAGCAGGTGAAGTCGATAATAAGACAGCGACGATCCCGCCGGGACAGGGCCGGTCGGTCAGGATTACAACCGAAAATAATAATCGAATCAGATCACGGCCGCAGACTGCAGGCGCTAAGAGGGCGGCTAGTTGGGTGGATCGGTGGGCAGCGGAGAGGAGGAGGGTGATGTATCTTTAAGTTTGAGGTGAGAGGTATGAATTGAATTTGGGCGGCACGGATAGATAGGATGGCGGATGAAGAGAGGAATGAAGTGGTGATGAGGGGATGGATGGATGGGAGGTGATATGAGGTTGAGGTGAGGTGAGGTGAGGTGGAAGGGAAGGTGGAGGAGAGGAGGGATGATGGCAAGTCAAGTGAAGTGAAATGAAGTCAAGTGCAGCGAAGCGATGAAAAGAAAGAAAGGAAGAAAGAAAGCGCCAGCAAACTGAAGCAAACCATGGAAGCGGGGGATGCGAACGAGGTAATAAATCTTACCGGTTTGGGCAGGAGGCGACCAGAAGCACCAGCGGCAAGTCCAACTACTTCACCAGCATCAGGCACAGTTCACGACTGGAGGAAGTCGCCCTGAAACAGACCACCACCGGCAAGACTGGCATGTGCTGACTTGTTCGCCCGCCTGACTGGAGCCAACGGATTCGTCCCGACAACTGGCAGCCTCCATCCGGACAAAGTGAGGCCATCCCCATTTCACGTCGGGTTATGTCAGGCGTCAGTCAAGCTCGCCCTGCGGTTTCATCCGCTATCTTCCAGATATTACAGGACTACTACGTATGGAGTATGTTGGACACCGACTCCAATCCGTCCACACTCTGGAGTAAACCAGTGCACCCCCCATGGCGAACATGTTTTAGCTACATGGCCTCCCCTGCAGGATCGACATTCCAGGCTCTGATCCATCACGCATCCGGGCGGCCAACGAGTCGATGCATCGCATTCGGTGCCAGTCCACTATTTATAAACAAACAGACAGGTCGATCGATGGAATCTTCGGTGTATGATGCACCTCTTCTTCCATGCTCCCTGTTTCTTGATGCTTCCATGGCGTCGCTGCAGATGGACGAAGGGTCAAGGTCAACCGCTGCCCTAACCGTATCTACTACTTAGATACTACACAGTACATACTAGCCGTAGTATGTACTCCGTACAGCAAGTAGGGAAGGAGCATCACCACCATAACCACCACCACCTTGCGCCAGAGTAGAGTTTGTGTCTACCGTACTCCGTCCCATTTCTCCTCCTTTCCGTCCCATCGCTTGCATCCGTATTCCGTAATCAATCAATCAATCAATCAATCAATCAAATGAATATCCATGATCCATCGCATCCTCCGTCATGCACTGGGATGACCCTGGTTTGTCTACTCCAACTTGGTCTCCATGATTCACTTCCATCGCGATCTATCTCTCCTCAACCCACCGATCTAGGTACTTAGCGCCGAGAAGGTGACTACTTCCTCTCTCCACCGTGAATCCCAGGCAAATCATGTCCCCGTACTTTTGTCCATCGTGTGGTAAGTAGCACTACTATCCTAGGTATACTCCTCTGCAGTGATTGCTCTCTCCCCGAAGCGCCCTCCCCGACCCAGCGGCGCCTCCCACAAACGAACCTCATGTCGCTTGGTCTTCTTTGGTTTCTTCTTCCCTCATCAGCTCACTCATCTTCTTCTCTGCTAAGTTCTCACCCCCCCACGAATCCTCCCCGTTCCTCCACTCAGCGCTTTCCCCCGGAAAATGCCAGGATGATTCCGCCCGGAAGTAATCGCCGAAGCGATCCTGCGAACCTTGGCTTCGAATCGAGCAATTCGACCGCCAGCATTTTTCTCGGGGCCGTGCGACGATCCTGGATGGATGCAGCGGCCACCGGGTCTCCCCTCTCCTCCGTCACCTTGGCCTCTCCCCCGCGTTCAACCACCACTGCTGGTGCTAGTGCTACGGCTACGGCTACGGCTACTACTACGACGGCAGCTCCTGGGGGCCCATCAGGGAGTCCACAGCGGACGCGTCTGCGGGAAAGTTCACCTCGTGGGCCTCCCGTCGACCTCACCACCTCCACCACGGTTACCACCTCGTCCTCCGACACCATCACGTCGCCGTCTGCCGCTCCTCCGCCTCCTCCTCCTCTTCCTCCCTCCGGTCCGATGGCTCAATCTGACCCCCTTCAGCCCACCTTGACAACAGATGGGAGGAATGAGAAGGAGTCCGACCTCAGTCGCACTTTGCCGACCCTGCCGCTGGCCAATTTTACCACCACCGCGACTGCCGTCCGATCGGTGACGTGCCAAACCACCGCACTCCCGTCGCCCGATCCGAGCATCCCATGCTCACAAGCCAGCCCCATCAGCGCGATTGATCGGAATGGTGCTCCGGTTGGACCCAGTCCCTTGTTGACAACCTTGCCCTCTCCTCCGACCGGAGGCACCCCGCCCGTGTCGACCACTCGGCCAAATGCACCCCAGACCGGCGGACTACCGACGCCTACGTTGTCGACCAATGTCACCACCACTCCAGGGGGCGTTCGGGGAGCCTCCTCCATGCTCAGGGATTCAGAACCAAATTCACATCCACCTCCACAACCGCAACCGCAACCACAGCTACAATCAGCGCCACAACCACAGACGCAACCGTTGGTATCTCGCGATCCTCGGGCGGGTCCTCAGGCGTTTTCCTGGATAAGCACGCCGACATCCCCAGTGGTCCAGGGACACCAGCAATCGGCGGTAATGCGGCCAGTGCCAATGCTACCGATTGACCATTCGATGTTTAAACAATGGCTGGAGAAACTGGAAACCTTTGCGGCGGAGGCGACTCATAACAGGACCATCTCCGAGGTCGTCGAGTCGCCACGGGTTCGTCTTCTACAGAGCGCCCTGTTGGACAATGACCCCGTTTACCTGGCTCTCCACCAGATGTATTGCCTATCATCCTATGCTCCATCGGAGCTCCGCAAATTGCCTGGATTTGGTCCGGAACAAGAGAAGGGACTCGCCGTAGTCAAGCAGCTCCTCGTTGATAATCGTCGACTCTCGGGGGATTTTCTGTACTGGTGTGTCAATTTTCCGGAGCCAATCCAGAAACTAATCGCCCAGTCATGGTGGCGGGATGCTCTGGAACAGATCATGAATTCCTTGGTCCACCTCTCACGGAGATGGGACACGTTCGAGCAAGTGACCCGTGAGCGTGGGCTGCCTCCCTTGATTGAGGAGATCATCATGACGTTCGCTATTAGATCACATGTGATGCAATACAACATCTTCCTGGCGCTGTATCGACGGCTTCCCGGACACCGGGGAGAGAACAACTTGTTTGACATCTTCAATCGAGACGCCAAATACACGGACGAGCGTCTGGACTCGCCCAAACCAGTGTCTGTGGCACGTGCCAAGAGGGAGAGGGACGTGATTCTCTCCATGTATCACAAAGCACTCACGGCTAGCACTGCCCAGGCAACCACTGCTGCTGCCCAGCCTCGCCTTCACTCGCAGCCGGTTGAGTCTCCATTGACGGCAACCTCTATCCTCCCTCCGCAGCCAACTCCATATCAAGCTATTCCAATGCCATCCGTCTCGGCTGTTCCGGGGTATGAGGCGAGAAGGGGCTCTCATGCGTCCATGCCTGGAAATGGTCCCCATCCGACGGCGCCCTCCGCTGCTGCACCTGATCCAACAAGATCGCAGGTATCTGCACCGTACCTCTCACATCCAATGGCCTTTCCTTCCCAGATATCCAGCACACATTCACCACGCATGGCAGTGCATCAACAACCTCAGATAGGTTACCCGTCACCGGTAGTGCCCTCACAACCTGAAAACATTCACCAGGGGTCAGTAGCGATTCATCAGCCAGGCTCAATGGTTTTCCCCTCACAAATAGCCCCGTCGCACCCGGCCAGTGCACCCGTATCAGCAGCAATCTCCTCACCAGTATCAAACCCTAATCAACCCCCAACTCCTGTTTCTATTTCCGCTCCTCCTCCTGCTGTACCACGACGACGCGGCCGCCCCCCACGGTACTCACAGCCGAACGTCGCGACCCTGCCGCGATACACAGCGATGCAGCAGGTAAATCAGATCTCCCCGCCGGGGCCGAGTCAGAATTCTCCCCCTCCCCCTCCGCCTTCAGCTTTCACTCCATTCTTTCCTCCTCCAGGCCCACTTCCACCTCCCAATCCGCGACCTCATCCGCTGCGGGACGGGCTGCATCAGGCTCATCTGCGTGGTCCTGTCAATCTGTTTGTCACGCTTGGACCTACAGGCGAGCAAGTGACGCAGCTCTATCAGTATATTCATTCCTTTGCCGCACAACCCACCCCGCTGGGCCAATGGGATTGTCGCTTTGACTGGACGTTCGATCTGCCCAAGCCTGCATTTGAGCGGCTTGCAAAGGTGAATCAACATGGAGACAAGCTGCGTCCGGCGCGTGTCATCACAAGTGGTCAGCAAATTTTCCGCCTGCGGTGCATCCAAGTAGATGTATCCACACAGACCATCCCCGAACACACCTGGTGCACCACGGAGACATATTGGCCCAGCGTGATGTACATCTTCGTCAATGATCAGGAGGTCTTTGCCCGGCGTCGTCAACAAAACGGCAAAGACCTGCCTCTCGAAATTACCGAGCAACTCCGGGAGGGGCCTAACACTGTAACTATACACCTCCTCCGCAGCCCCGCCGAAATGAAAGACCAAGTTTACGCGGCGGCGATTGAGATTCTCAACCTCTCCGACCTCGCTTCCGTCGTAGCTGCGGCGCAGACTTTGCCTGCCTCTGAATCTCAGCAGCAAATTTACAAGCGGCTCACTCCCGACGCGGACGACGAGGTCAGTATTGTGAGTGAGGATTTGGTCATCAACCTCGTTGACCCTTTCACTGCTCGCATCTTCAACCGCCCTGTTCGCGGCCGCTTGTGCACCCACCAGGAGTGCTTCGACCATGAGACGTACATCGCCACTCGTGCCTCCAAGTCAGGACGACGTAGCCTTCGAGAAGACTGGCGATGCCCCATCTGCAAGAGAGACGCGCGTCCTCAGACGCTCCTTATTGACGGGTTCCTCTCAGCTGTCCACGACTATCTATCGCGGACGAACCAGCTGGACGATGCGCGCGCCATCCGCGTCAAAAGAGACGGTTCTTGGACTCTGAAAGCAGACGCCGATACATCCACAGAACAGGCATCCGACCGTCCCTCTACAACTGCGTCTGGGTCCTTGAAACGCAAGTCTAGTGATTCTGCAGCTTCTACCCCGCAGAAACCTAAGCGGGAGCGCAGCGGATCAGACAACCGCGTTGGGAATCCCGAACAGGTGATCATGTTGGACTAGAGCATACATGCACTTATACTCGCATTTTTAGGCGCCATTCTTTGAAACCGGATCGGTCTCGTTTCAGTTTTCATGACTCGTCATCACTTTTTCTTTCTGCTATGTTGCTTGTCTGGCGTTCATTGTTGTACACGATACCCGAAAACTGCGTGTTTGAGTTATAATGGCTACGGCCTTGCTTCTTTTCTCCTTTGATGGCTTTCAGCATTCTTCATGGGGGTGTTGTACATAAAAGGGGATTGTTGTTTTATCCGCATATGCATATCAATTCACCCATAGATGATAGTCATCTATGAGTGTCCTCGTATTGATGCCAAGCTTGTAGGTGGCCATCTGCCCGTGCGGTTCATACTCAGTAACGTAGTAATTTTAAAATGTAGGTGAAGGCACAAAATGTAATATATTTCCCACTGTCTACAGCCACCTCATGGAACCCCCCCCTTTCCTATCTACAATTAATCCAACCACCACCACAACCCATAACCCACAACTCACAACCTACAACACTCTAATTAATTATACAAACTGCATCACATGAACCCATAGCTTACTACTGATTAGATGTGTATGTGTGTGTGTGTGTGTGTGTAGTATGGTATAAAGAGAACTAGATACGAAAAAAAGACCATCATATGAATTATAAATGTCAATGTAAGTGGGGTGGGTATGTATCATTAATTAATAATTCATATTTATATCTATCTATCAACATCACACACATCAAACATCACATAACATCAACATCAAAGTTGGAATGGGCAATGGCAATGACAAATGGTATTGGGAATCAATCACTTCCGGACTCGTCTAGCATGACTAACCAAGTTTTCAATCACGCCTTCAAAAGCCTCCTTTTCACTGACTAGTCCGTCCAATCGTTTCAACCAGTACTCGAGCACGGAGCTCGCTCGGAAGGTCACAGTTTCGAGTTCTTGTACGTGCCCGCGGAGTTCCCCGTCTGTTAGGCCGTCTAGAGCTGCGTCTGTTGTGGCGCATAACCGGTGCACGGCGGAGAGGTCCAATTCCGGAGGCGGGGAGGGCTCTCTCCGTCGGGAGGTGCGGGTTCTGGATTGTTGCTGGGGGCCCGGGCTGCCGGGGCCGCTTTGGGTGCTGTCGCGCTTGGCTGCTAGGCTTTGGGAGCGGGAGTGCGCTGTTGGTGGGGCGAAGGAGGGGCGGGTGTCGTCGAGGTTGACGGAGGGAAGGATGAGTTTCTTTTGTTTGGAGGCCGGGAGAATCTCGTCCAGGTCGACGGGGACTCCCAGAGAGACTAGGAAGAGACGGCGGATGCGGGATTTCACCCAGTTTTGGGGTTGAAGTGGGGGAGGGGCCACGAGCTGGGACCAGAGGGAGAGCGAGCGCTCGGTGCTGAAGATGGCGGTGGGGTTGGGGATTGGGTCGAGCGGCGGCAGGCCGGCGGTGTCTTTGGTGCTGGGGAAGAGACGGTCGAGGGAGTCGGAGAGGGTGGTGTTGAGGTCTGTGAGGGAGGAGATGGCGTCGAGGTCGAGGAGCGGGGGCTGGAACGGGGTTTAGTACGGTCTCTGGGTTGGCTTGGATGTTGATGGTAGGGGGTGGTGCGTACGACTGAGGGGGGGGTGGGAGGCTGCGAGGGCTGTAGATCTGCTGGCTCGGCCTCGACAGCCTCCGTCATGGGCTCTTGGAAGCCGTCGTCAAAGTCGTCAAAGTCGCCAAAGTCGTCATCTTCCTGCTCCTCGGCAAAATCGTCAAAGTCGTCTGCACCGGCTGTGTCGTCGGCTGCGCTGGTCACTGGCGATTCTCCGCGGGTGTCACTTCGATGGCTTGTAGGCGAATCTGAATTGGTCAATCGTCCCTGAAACTTATGTCGTCCATTAATCGAAAACCGGGCTTACCTGGTGTCTCGGGGACGGTTTCGGTCTGGTTTGGCTCGGGGTCACTTGGCTTGGGTCGGTGAGCCAAAGGACCAGCTTCTTCGGTATCGTCCTCGTTGGAGTTCACGCGAGAGAGCAGCGTCTCCGGAACCGATGCATCGGCCGCACTGTCCTCGACGGACCCCGAGATGGGGGACGAGTCATCTGATTCGGAAGCCTTTTTCACCACGTCGGGCACCGCATCCGCCTTTCGTATCTCGTATGCTGGAGTCCCAGGCACATCGCCATGGCTCGGTTCATCCAAGTCGACTTTCTCGACCACTGTCCGCGGAATGAGCGAACTCGGAGTCACAGGCCGCTGGCCGGTAGCTGACGCGCTCCTGCTGCGCGAGCCATCCGGGATAATTTCAATCTGGTCGGGGACAGCATCCTGCTCCCTAACCTCATACGCCGCGGTCCCAGGCACCTCCCCATGCGAGGGTTCCTCGTCGACTTTCTCCACGCGGGTTAAGGGGATAGGGGATGCGCGGCCGGACGGCGGGTGGGATTGGGAGGGTGGCTGGCCCTCACTGGCATCTGAAAAGTGGTCGTCGTCGCTGTTGGTGGCTGTGACAAGAATGTTAGGACCCGAGCGAATGGATGCAGGGTGCGAGACCTGATGCTCACCGGAATCCCGAGCCCCCGGGTCTTCCAGCTCGACGCTCTGCCTCGGGGGCTCCAAGTATGGACTGGACGGACGGGAAAGCCGTTCGGACATGAGGATCAATCAAGGTTCCAATCGTAGATCATGTAGATAGGGACACAGAGGCTCGTGAGAGAGTCTGAGCCCGAAGAGCCAGGGGCAGAATTGGATATGAAACGGGGGGATGTTGTTGTCCTCCTGATCGTCGGGTTCGATGGGAGTCTCGAACGTGGCCTGAGGCAGACGCGGCGACATCATCGAGGCATCAAGGCACCCAGGCAGTAAGGCAGTCAGCCACTCAGACATTCTGCCTGAGGCGTCCGTGTTAGCCGCCAGACGCGGCAAGCGCCTCCCCCAGCAAAGAAGATCAATGCCGTTCAATTCATACATCCATTCCAAGCAGTCGATTGTCACGGTCTGTGTTGGACGAGCACGGCGCGACTTCATCCTCAGCCCGAATTGACTCTCCCCGTTTCCCTAGGGCACCTCATCCCCCGGGCGCAGTAAGTGTTGCTTCTCTTTCACTTTCTGCTCGCCTCCAACCCCGTCCCGGACTGACTGTTTTGTGTTTTTTTCCCACCTCCAGGGCAGCCCTGTTGATTCCTGGCGTCAATCACCCCAAACCATGTCCAATATATTTTCGTTTGATTCGGCCCCCGGCGGCGCATCCAAGGGAGGAGGTCTTTTTGGGTCTGCTGGCACGAATTCTGGCTCGGGCGCAGGCTCGGGAACCCTCTTTGGAAATGTAGGAGCTCCGGCAAGCGGCACTTCCTCGCCTTTGTTCGGGGGCGCCGCTGGCAGTGGTGCTGGAACAGGCACCAGCAGTGCTTCGCCTTTCAGCTTCGGCACCCAGAACAAGCCTGCGGCCACTGGTCAGACAACGGGTCTGTTCGGTAACACATCGCAAACTCCCAACAAATCCACCGAAACTGCTAGCTCCGGACAGACAGCCACGAGCGGGCTCTTTGGAAATGCATCGAAGCCAGCTGGGGGTCTCTTTGGCAACGCTACTTCCACACCCGGTCAGACTGGAGGTTCTTTGTTCGCCAATGCCTCGTCCACGACGCCCGCCGGCCCTCCCCCGCAGGGAGCGACTGGCCAGACGCAAACGCTCTTTGGACAGGCAGCACAAAAGCCTGGTGGTCTCTTCGGAAATCTGAACTCGACCACCCCGGCCACTTCTACTACCTCGTCGACCACCCCGTCTTCTACGACCGCTACAGCCCCCGCTACCACACCGTCGCTGTTCGAGGGCGCCACCGCCAACGCTTCGCAGCAGCCGCCGTCGACCGGGGGTCTTTTTGGGGGGAATGCAGCGCAGAAACCCCTCTTTGGTTCAAACCCGGTGGCGCCTGCTACGGGGGGCAATCTTTTCGCAAATGCCAAACAACCTGACGCCACTCCAAACACTTTGTTTGGAAAACCACCTAGCGCGACACCAGCAACCGAGGCAGCAGCAACCGCAGGAGGCGGTGCGCAGGCACCGTCTCTCTTCAAGGCCCCGATGGCTGGAACTGATGCCACCAAGCCAGTCTTTCCCTCTCTGGGGACTCCGTCTTCTACCCCACAGTCCACCACGACCCCAGCCTCCTCCTCTGCTACTCCCCAGAATTCTCTCTTCCCAGCCCTAGGTGGAGCCACTTCGTCGGCCACTCCGTCATCGACACCTGCTCCTGCTGGTGGCTTGTTTGGTGGACTTGGTGGGGCCAAACCTGCGGCCACGACGACCCCGGCCACTACCGCCACCGCAGCCCCCGCGGCGCAGCCCGCAGCAGCTACCGGCGGGCTGTTCGGCAAGCCCGCGGAGAGCACACCGGCTACGCAGCCTGCGAGTACTACTGCCACCACCGCCGCCACGGCTGCCAGCGACAAGCCTTCCCTGGCCGCTCCTTCAGCCACCGCCGGCACAGCAGGTACAACGGGAACAGCCACCGCGACGGGCGGCCTTGGCCTTGGTGCATCGACTGCAGGGCCGACTCCGCCAGCCCAGTCCCGCCTGAAGAACAAGACCATGGATGAGATCATCACCCGGTGGGCGACGGATCTGACCAAGTACCAGAAGGACTTCCGCGAGCAAGCAGAAAAGGTGGCGGAATGGGATCGGATGTTGGTCGAAAACGGCACCAAGGTACAGAAGTTGTATGGTAGCACGGTGGATGCTGAGCGGGCGACTCAAGAAGTGGAGCGTCAGCTGGCATCTGTCGAGGGCCAGCAGGAAGAGCTCGGCTCGTGGCTTGACCGGTACGAGCGTGAAGTGGACGAGATGATCTCCAAGCAAGTCGGACCTGGTGAAACCCTCCAGGGCCCCGACCAGGAGCGTGAGAGAACGTACGTATCCGATTATCCCCATGGTGTCCCGGTGATGCTGACTATAAGAACAGATACAAAATGGCGGAGAAGCTATCAGAGCGTCTGGACGAGATGGGCAAGGATCTAACCAGCATGATTGAAGAAGTCAACGGCGCGTCAGCGACCCTGAGCAAGACTAACAAGGCGGATGAGCCGGTGCGTATATCATGTGTCAGTTGTGTGCAGCAATTCGTTTACTAACCTCTGCTAGATCTCGCAAATCGTCCGCATCCTCAACTCCCACCTCGCACAACTGCAAGTTATCGACATGGGCACCAACGAGCTCCAGGCCAAGGTGAATGCCGCCCAGAAGGCAGGCCAGTCTCTGTCCTCACGCTTTGGCTACGGGCTTGGCAGCTCGAGCATGGGCGCCAGCGCCGCGGACGATTTCTATCGCTCTTACATGGGACGACGCTAGGGGAGTTATGTAACAAGGACCGGGATGGTTTAGGCATGCTTATTTTTCCGCTGTTTCACCGCTGGAGTCTTTCAATGGGAATAATGATAATCGCCATGAATATGGATTACCGGCTATGCTATGTAGAGCGTATGGAAGAGGAGAGATTACATGTTTCGTAGGTAGGTGGCGAGCTAGGAAGCTAGCTGCTAGCTAAGTAGGTAAGTATCATATCATCAGATCAACCCGAACGGTTCATGATCAGTCGGTAGTATCATCATATCTAGTTCTGCTCTCCACCCTGGTTCTTGGTGATGTCGTCACTGCAGCCATTATTAGCTTCTTCTTTTT